>CAUYRT010068299.1:0-37943 GCA_963574885.1 Lepilemur ruficaudatus | reverse complement strand
CTATATATTTTTAGTTGGCCAATTAATTTCTTTCTATTTTTTTAGTAGAGACGGGGTCTCGCTCTTGCTCAGGGTGGTTTCGAACTCCTGACCTTGAGCAATCCGCCCGCCTCGGCCTCCCAGAGAGCTAGGATTACAGGCGTGAGCCACAGCGCCCGGCCTTAATGCTCTGTATTTATCTATTTTTCTAGAAAATGCAGATCAGCAATTCTAGTTGTACATACCAATTAACTCAGACATTCCACTTCTAAGAATTAATCCTACAGTTTTATTTGTTGGATATAATGTAAGTATAGGATTATTATCATCATTATAAGTGACTTAATTCAAAGACTAATCATCTATAGAAAACTGAAAATTCAAGAAGCCTGGATTCCTTGAAAGGCTTTCTCTCTATTTCTTACAGAGATTATTTTGCTGGTAGTCTTGAAATTTGAACACCAGAATAAGGGCATTTGTGTAAAGTTTCTTATAATTCTTGGGAAGTGAATGACACAGTTATCTTCAAATCATTTTTATGTTTTTGCTGAAGAGAAGATTATAATTTATTAGTATTTTATACAGAAACTATGGGCAGCAATAACAGGGTCGACATTTATATGTAGGGCATTTGAAATATTTGTTTTGCTATGTTATTGGTGTTATTGTTTGTGCCTTTGATGAGCTCTGTTCTGTTGTGAATTAACCCTTTTAAAATGAACTTGCCAATATACTCTAATAGGAAATCCACTTTGAGTGTTTGAAGATACAATTCAAATATTATCTTTATTTCTGAACTTTTTCCATGTTGTATAGTTTCTAGCATGGTGCTTGACATTATAGAATCAGTAATGTTTATCATAAAATATATAAATTAATGATGAAAGATTTTAAAAGATTAGAATAAATATGGCATTATTTTAGTGATGTAAGGAGACCATTTTAAACATACACGTATTTGGAAATAGTATGTTATAGGTTGAAATGTGTTCCCCAGGTTGGTATGTTGAATCCCTAACCCTTGATATTTGTAAATGTGGCCTTAATTAGAAATAGCATCTTTGAAGATATATCAAATTAACAAGAGATTATTAGGGTAGGCCTTAATCAATACTAGTGTTTTTGTAAGAGAGAAAATGTATATAGAGACACACAGTGTAGACACTATGTGATATCAGAGAGAGAAATTGGCCTGATACAGCTGCAAGCCAAGCATTGCAAAAGGTTGCCAGCAAACCACTAAAAGGTAGAAGAGGCAAGGAGGGTCTCAGGTACCGGTTTCAGAGGGAGCATGGCCCTGTTGACACCTTGATTTCAGACTTCTAGCCTTCCGAACTATGAGACAATAGGTTTCTGTTGGTTAAGCCACCCACAAATGTTGTTTGTAGTACTTCATTACAGTAGCTCTAGGAAATGCATACAACACAGTTTAAAATATTTCACATTTGTATAACATATCAGACATTCCAATGTAATATCTCTTTTTCAGCGTTTTCCCTTTTGTCTTATTTTCTCAAACCTTTTCCTTTTCCCTTATTTCTTTGGCTTTTTTCTCCCTATAGCCCCATTCTCTCTAGCTGAGGCTATAGTTGAAGTTCATTCATCCTGGGTTATCATAACATTTAGAATTATGTCCATAACAAAGTACTTCTGGGTACTGTGGCTCATGCCTGTAATCCTAGCACTTTGGGAGTACAACACGGGAGAATCACTTGAGGCCAGGAGTTTGAGACCAGCCTGGCAATGTAGCAAGACCCCATCTCTACAAAAAATAAAATAATTAGCCTAGCATGGTATCTCAACGCCTGTAGCCCCAGCTACTCAGGAGATTGAAGCAAGAAGATGATTTGAGCCTAGGAACTTGAGGTTGCAGTGAACTGTGATGACACCTCCGCACTCTAGCCTGGGCAAAAAAAGAGTTAGACCCTGTCTCAAAGAAAAAAAAAAAAAAAAAAGAACTGAATTAGTACTGTGAGAAAGGGGACCTAGATGTGATAGTTACTCAGTTACTGCATATAGATAATATTTAAAGCTATGAGATGATCAGTTAGACTTAATCTTGAGCCCCATCTACATTTAAGGGTTGAGAAGTGCAGCCCATTCGAAAGATTGAAATGATATTAGAGAAATTGGAGGAAAAACATCAGAATATGATATTCTCAAAATCAAGGGAGGAATAAGTTTCTAAAAACATGGGATACCATTAATGAGAATGCTTCTGAGTTAAGGAGCATAGAAGACTGATAAAGAGACTAGAATTTAGCAGTTAGTTGGCCATGCTTTGAGAGGGAGTTCCCAAAGAATGTGGAGATGGAAAGCTAGATTATGTCGGAGTATAAAGGTAGGATGACCTGAAAATTTAATCTTGAAGGCCCAATTTTAATGACAGTGAGTGCATGGATTATGTGTTTTCCATAAAGAAGAAAAAAACAAATGTTAAGTATTTCCATCTTATTTGATACATCTGAGAGAATGGTAGCAATAAATCTAAGCAGTAAGTAAAAAAAATAGGAGAGGTCTTATCTTCAGAATATGACTAGGCAAGTAGTGATATATTGTTTATCCACTCTGCTGGAATAAAAGCTCTATGAGAGCAGGAGTGTTTCTTTGGTTCTACATACTAATTATCCCCAGATATTTGTTGATTGATTTTCTGCCTAAATGGATGAATATAAAATGGAGTTACCAGGTTGTATTTCGGTTCAGGTTTGTTGGCATTGAGAGCAGTCCAAGAGACAGTTGAGGAAGTCATTTATTTGAGAATTGATTCTAAAATAACAATAATGGAAGTGATGATTCCTGGCTAGGGGGATTGAAATGTGTGATTATCCTGAGGAAAAAACTTAGCTACATCAGAGGTAGGGAGTGACTTTAAGTAAGAGATTAAGAATGAATGGTAGGTGGTTTTACATCATTATGTTAATAAAGAGGGACTATGAATGAAGTGGATTTGGCTTTGGGATATTTATAAACATGTTTATAAACATCACATCGTAGTATGATGTGATGATGTTTGTCCTGTCTTAATTATGCCCACAGACTTAAATAGATCCTAGTGGTCAGTTAGTAAATTTCTTTAAAAGAGGCCTGTGGAGGTGGAATTAAAATATAAAGTAGAAATATAAATTTGTGGTTTCTGTAGAGTTTCCTTTCCATTCCACTTTGCACTATTCCCCACACACACAAGAAAGAAAGAAAAGAGAAATGTTAAAAGCTTAGTTGTAAATCAGGCTTTATTATAGAGAATAGGGTAGCAAAAGTATTGTAGAATTTTTAATTCTAGCCAGGTGCTGTGGATATACCTGTAGTCCAAGCTGCTATGGAGGCTGAGGCAGGAGGATCTCTTAAGCCGAGGAGATGGAGGATGGAGTGCTGTATGCTTGTGCCTGTGAATATAGCCACTGTACTCTAGCCCGGGCAACAAAGGAATCACCGTCTCTTTAAACAAACAAAAAAACAGGTTATAATTCCAAACAGATTTTTTTCTTCCTAAATATCTATTAGTATTTGGAAGATGGTTTTGAAAAAACAAATATATTTAATATTCTTTCTCAATATTAATTGTCTCAAAAAATATATTTCTTACTGATTTTTTACCTTGTCAGTATTCTTTTCATGAGGGTTAGTAACTTAAATTTCTATAGCCAGTCCTCATTTATCCATTTTTGTCTTTTTTAAATTGGGAACTGTATTCCTACCCTGAGTATAAACAATTTTATAATGACAGCAAAATTGCAGGCATTTTGCTAGAGTATGTATGTTTAATCTCCTTATATGAATAAGAAGCTTAGGGGAGTCATAGACATTAGAGATAGAAAAGTCCTATTAGGTTATTTTATTTGGGTCTTGCCAGTATAGTTTCCCTGATAGTATAACCTCAAAAGCTTTTCCCATCTAGTTTTAAATGTTTTTCCATGTTTTCAGAAATTTTCAGAGTTTCCTAGAACTCTAATGCATGTGTTTTAGACCTCCTTTAAGCTTATATTCCCAGTGTTGATCTAAACTTTTTTATTGCTTCCCAGAACAGTCATGTAATTTATATATTTTCAAGGAATTGTCCTATTTCTCATCTCTTTATTTGAAATAGTCTATTTTGTAATATTTTATTTGATATATCTTTCATTAATCTTTAATCATTTTAATTTCTTTGATTTTCATACTCGTGTTTATTATATATATTTTCAAATTCTGTAAGTAACATATAGGTACAATCATCTTAGAATTTTTGCTCTGTAATCAGATTTTTTGAATAGTGAATGACCCTTCTCAAATGCCATAGTTTTTAAGTATTTGTGGCATCTATGATTTATACTCATGTATAATCTTACAGTAAATGCTATTAAATTGAAAGCTATATTTAAAAAAAATTTTTTTTACAGATTCAACTAGTATTCTACAACCTTTAAGTAATAAGGGCCATAATACTATTTATTTTAGAATTGAGGAATTTATACAGTTTCTCAGAGCTTTATTCAACAGCTCCAAAGATTTTATTAACTTACAAATATATAAATTTAAACTGTAAATGTGCACTCATATATCAAGTAGTACTAGTCACCATTCCTAAAAAGCAAGTCAGTGCTCATGAAGCCTTAATTTATAAGCCAAATCACTGCTGCCACTGCTAGGAAAATAAAATACTCCCAAAGGTTTTTATTATTCATTAGACAGTCATTTTTTGCTGTCTTAGTTAACATGTCCAGTCATGAATTTACATCCAAGGTTTTTGGTTTGTTTTTCTTTTTTTGGAGACAGGGTCTCACTCTCTGACCCTGGCTAAAGTGCTGTGGCATCATCATAGCTCACTGCATTATAGCTCAGACTCCTGGGAGGGCCCAGACAATCCTCCTGCCTCAGCCTCCCGAGTAACTGGGACTACAAGCCCCATGCCACCATGCCCAGCTAGTTTTTTTTCTACTTTTTTATGGAGATAGGGTTTCGCTCTTGCTCAGGCTGGTCTTGAACTCCTGACCTCAAGTGATCCTCCCCCCTTGGCATCCCAGAGTACTCCGATTATAGGCGTAAGCCACCATGCTCAGACTCTATCCATGTTTTTTGTTTCCTTCACTTCAAATTACAAATACTTTTTATCATGTGCCTAGCAAAATGAATAATTAGAAAATAATTTACTAATCATCCAAGAGAAAAATTTTAGCTTTTTCTTGTAAAATTTTTATTTGAATAAACTACATGAAAGTCTTTACATGACTGCAAAAAAATGAACTTTACATGACTACAAAAAGATTTAAACTTCTCTAATTCTGAAGTTTTGATAACCAATCTGGTCTTTACTGGTGTATAGGAAATTACCCTCATTAAATGGTACCTTCCATGTGCTCTAACTGGGAAAGTCTCCCAGACTCCATGTAAAAAAAGAGACCCAAGATCCTTTGAGCCTAGGAGTTAGAGGCTGCAGTGAGCTGTGATCCTACTATCACATTCCAGCCTGGGAGACACAGAGAAATCCATCTCTTTAAAAAAAAAAATGTAACATACTATATGATTCCAAAACAGTTATGACATATAGTTGACCCTAGTGTAACACAGGTAGGAAACTGTGCAGGTCCACTTATAGAGGGATTTTTTTCCAATAAATCAGTCAGCTCTTCCTGTCTGCAGGTTCTGCCTCCACAACCAAACATGGGTAGAAAATACAGGAATTCAAGGAATGTGAAACCCAAGTATACAGAGGGCCAACTTTTCACATACATGGGTTCTACAGAGCCCACTGCTGGGCTTCAGTACCTAGGGATCTTGGTATATGCAAAGGTCCTGAAACTAACCCCTCCATAATGAGGGATGACTAAATATGATATTCTGGAAATGTCAAAACTATGGAGAAAATAAAAAGATTAATGGATTCCATGAATTAGGAGGTAGGAATGGGTGGATAAATAGGCAGCACATAAGGAATTTTTAGGGTAGTAAAATTATTAATATTTTACATAATACTACAGTGGAATATACCTGTCATTTTACATTTGTCCCAACCCAAAGAATGTATTATACAACACCAAGAGTGCACCCTGATACAAACTATGCACTTGGGATTATAGTGATGTTTCAGTGTAAGGTCATTGATTATAACAAATGTATCCCTCTGTTGCAGCGTATTGATGATGGGGAAGGTTATGCTTGTGTGGAGGCAGTTGTATGGGATCTCTGTAGTGTTTGTGAACCTAAAAACTACTCTAAGAGGTAAAGTCTATTATAAAACAATAGAAAGAGGAAGAGGGAGATAAGTTTCATTAACACACTCAGCATAGGGTACAACCTTTCCTGCTGATAGTGTGACTATAAGGACCAGATTTGGATTGTGGGGGACTCTGGAAAGGGGCCAAGAATCAAGGAATGCTAACTCTTGCAGGAGTGAAAAAACATGTCCACAAGTATAACTTACCAAAGACTTGCTGAGCAACCATGCCTTTCATGTTTGTTTCTTAGACCATAATGGGTATCATCAGTGAGTGGCCATTTTAGGGGTTATATAGCTATCAGTCTGTGTAGGTGACATGGTATGAGCTTTGTGAACAGTTACAATTTACTTGATGCTTCTATGTATTCATCTATCCTCTTTTATTCTGTCTGAGTCTGGTGCATAGCAGTTAGCTTGATGTTTGTTCTTACTCCTATGAGTTTCATCCATCCCATTTGTTTTTCTTGTTCTCTAGAGTAAAATTGGTATTATCCTAAAATAAAAGAAATGTTAATACATTTATTGCTCTTCACCATATGTCTCCTAGTTAAAAAATTCTTCTTTAACAGTGATTTTAGCTACTGATACCCTCATTGAAACTCTTAATGATTTAAAATTTCAAATTAAATATCTTTTTCAATCAAAGCTCTGACAGTTTTGAATGTGTTCCCCTAACCTCTCACACCACAGTATGTTATGTAAATAAATACCCTCTGCATGAATGCTTTCCTCCTGAGAAATTGCTACTTTTGTAAAGTAGCACATCCCCTCACTGGAGAGCTAAAATTGTAAAACTTTTCCTAACATTGAGCCAAAATTTGGCTATCCATAACTTGCATATATTGGCTGTAGTTTATTTTTCAGGAACTATTTAAATCTTTTGGGAGTATCTTCTTTGAAAATCTGATAGAAGCTATTTATTAACCCTTTGTAGTGGGGAAAAATGCCCATAGTCATAAATTCTTGCAAATAATTACAGGGTGTGAGACTCTTTGAAATTTTTAAAATGCAAGTTGAGATCCTCTGTTCTAGAATAAGATATATCAGAATTTTCCAATATATTAGAGTATAATGAAGGTCTTATATTAAACATTCCTAGTTCTTTTAGCCATTCATAATATGATTTGATTAAAGATAAACCACTATCCAGATCATGTGGCTTTATATCCTGATATCTATGTCTTTCTGAATTGTATGCCTTTAATTTTCATTTAAAGTGATCTCAATATTTATTGAGACTGTTACTTTACGTATTTGGAATGCTCTATGACAGTAGCTTTAACATTCTTATACAGTACAATGTTGTCTCTTACTGAATTTCTCCTTAGCTTCATCTTTGCATTATCCAAAATCTTGTGAGACAATACTTAAAACATTTTAGATGTTTTAATGAATATTTGCTGAATGAATAAAATTTTCTAATCCTTTTTACTTCAAAAGCTGCCAAGCTGGTTTTACTACATATCATGCTAATAATGTGTCCTTATGGGAGTAGGGTGGGAGTATGTATTGCACCACACTTAAGTAGTAGCTTTTTGGAACCTAAACAAGAGATTTAACATTCTCTCTTGCTGAATTTCATTGTACAAGAGCAGTTATTTCCTTTGTTATCAAGATAGTTGCCAGGCAAAACAAAATACTGATAATTTTTACTCTCTGGCATATAATAGCAAGCACAGTGGGTAGCGCATCGTAAGTGCTTCATAAATGTTTGCTAACTACATTAATAATTAATGGCCATGAACTTTTTATTACTAAAGTATGTGCTTTGAGAGCTTGGTTCACCACTGCTGAAAGAATTTTATAGTTTGTATTTTAAAATTAGTAAATTGAATATATTCTTCCAGAAGATGAGCATCTTAAATTATAACTCTCTATATGCTTTCAGATCTCAAAATACAACACCTAACCTTAGTCTCAAAAAAAATAATAATTTAGACCAGGTGTCGGTGGCTCTAGCCTGTAATCCTAGCACTTTGGAAGGCCAGAAGTTTGAGACCAGCCTGAACAGGAGTGAGACACATCTCTACAAAAAAATAGAAAAATTAGCCGGGCATGGTGGCCTATGCCTGTAGTCCCAGCCGCTCTGGAGATTGAGGGAGGAGGATTGCTTGAGCCAAGGAGTTTGAGGCTGCAATGAACTATGATGATGCCCTTGCACTGTAGCCAGGAAAGAGAGCAAGACTCTGTCTCAAAATAATAATAGTATAATAATAATAATTAAAATGTTGGCTAGGTGCAGTGGCTCATACCTGTAATCTCAGCACTTTGGGAGCCTGAGCTGGAGGATTGCTTGAGGCCAGGAGTTTGAGATTAGCCTGAGTAACATGGCGGGACCCCGTCTCTACTAAAAATTAACTGGGCACAGAGGTGCATACCTTGTCCTAGTTACTGGGAAGGCTGAGGTGGGAAGATCACTGTGCCCAGGAGTTGGAGGTTACAGTGAGCTGTGATTATGCCACTGCACTCCAGCCTGTGTGACAGAGTGAGACCCTGTCTCTATAAAAAAATGAAAATGTTGAAGGCATTATGCTGAGTGAAATAAGTCTGACAAAGACAATACGGTATGCTGTTAACATCATTTATATCTGGTGTCTAAAAACATCAAACTCATTGTAGAAAAGGAGTGTAATGGTCAGTGCTGGGGGTGAGGGAAATGGGGAGATGTTGGTCAAAGGATAAAAACTTTCAGTTAAGATGAATACTTGGGATTTCATGTACAGCATGGTAACTATAGTTAACAATACTATATTTTATGCTTGTATTCTTACCACCAAAAGAAAAAAGAAAACTAGGTGAGGTGACAGACATGTTAACTAACTTGATTGATCATTTTATAATACATAGGTATACAAAATCATCATATTGTACATCTTAAATTTAGACAGTTTTTGTCAATCATACCTCAAGCTGAAAAAAGAAAGTGAAAAAAATTAAAATATTTGCTGCACTTGGTAATATGTGAGATGGAAAAACCTGTGGTGTAATTTTAGGGCTTTACTTCCTTGGGCCACAGTCTTGAACCAACTCATTCTGGTTTTATAGTTCCTGTGACCTTGGAAATGTATTTTGCTGCTTCACAGGCAATTTAAATCAGCCTAGAAATCTTTTGCTGAATGATTAACTACATGTTTCTTCATGTCTTCTCTTGAGGAACTTTCTCTTTGATCCTCTTAGTATGCATAGAAAGTAGGGATCAACAGTGATGGAATCTTCATGTTTTTTGAGGATCAAGAAGAAACTACTTTTGAAGTTACAGTGCTTACTATTTGGACTTGTACCCTTTTTCCATGTAATCTAGGGAAGCAGCATTGCCACTTTCCCAGCCTGCTACTTTAGATGCTTGATATTTTTCAGACGCCAGGAGATTTTTAAATAGTTATCTCTCTGCATAATACCAAAGAATTTATTCTCTACTGGCTGTGTTTTTTTTTGCATTTAAAAACCTGCTGTGTGAAACTGCATAGAGTTTGAAGAGCCTCAAATCCTATATGCTGAGAATTGGCAGCTTTCCATTGTAAGCTATTAGTGAATTATTTAAAGATCTGGTGGATGTTGAGTGAGCAAAGTGACAAGGAGACTGATCTGTCAAGAGAATATCTAAGTTCTGGACTTGGGGCTCTCTGCCCTGACATATATTCACTCTAGGCCAGGTGTGTTTTGTTTTGTTTTGTGGTTATTATTTGTTTTTAGGGACAGGTTCTCACTCTGTCACCAAAGCTGGAGTATAGTAGTGCCATCAAAGGTCACTGTAGCCTTGAGCTCCTAGTCACAAGCAATCCTCCTGCCTCAGCTTCCTGATTAGCTGGGATTATAGGCTCAAGCCAGATGTTCAAAACTGAACTTCATGTTCCCCTGAAGCAATAGTTCCCAAAGTTGACAGAACCAAGAATTAACCCAGAGAGCATGCGTGCGTGCATGCATTCATTCATTTATTTATTTGGCAAGCATGAAAATGAGTTTTATTAAGGAGAGAAAGATAGGATTATAGGGCAAGAGCAAGATACAGGTTTACAGAGCTTGGTACATATGCCACAGATGATGACCAGACCTATTGTCACAGCAAAGTTGAGCTTTTAAAACTAAGGATTCCTAGGCCTCCCCCTAAGTGTAAGGAATAAGTCTTAGAAATATATATTCTTAAGAAAGTTCTCTAAATATTCTTGAAACCCCTGAAATTGTGGTGGACAATATTATGTGTCTCATGTTTCTTTTTGAGCTTTCATCAGGCTCTTATAGGGGTCCTTGACTCTAAAATATTTAAGAATACTTGATAGAAGCCACTGATTCTCAAACTTGATAGTATACCAGAATTACCCAACACTTGTTAAAACACAGATTGGTAGACCCCCACCCCCGGAACTTCTGATTCAGTAAGTTTTGTGTGGAGCCCAGGACCCTTATTTAGGACTCTACTACAGCAGGTCCTAAAATAATGTTGTTTTATTATAACATTGATGAGAAAAAAAATTGATTCCTGCTCAGGGCCACTGTCTATGAGGAGTTTGCAGGTTTTCCCATGTCTGAATGGGTTTTCTCCAGGTGGTCTAGTTTCCACGTACATCCCAAAGATGTACAAGTTAGGTTAGTTGGCTTATCTAAATTGTCTCAGTATGAGAGAGAGAGAGAAAATGTACCCTGCAATGAAATGGTGTCTTGTCCAGGGTTGATTCCTGCATTGCACCCTGAGCTGCTGGCATAGGCTTTGATCACCCACAACCGTGAACTGGAAAAATTGGGTAAATAATTATCTTACTTGTTTTTATTAATCTTTCTTAAATGTATGTATAGTACACATTTATTTCAATATTAAATATTAGAAGTGTTTTGAGACTTTATTTAGAAATTAGAGTGATGTTTTTGTGACCATAAATATGCCATAGGAATTTAACTCTTGTTTATATCAATCAACCTATGCTAAAATTGATTTGTTGTAAGTTTTGCTTACAGCCACTTTCCAAGAACTTATCAGTGAAGTTAAGTGAGGAGTTACTATAGTTCCTTGGTGTTGCCTATGCTGCTGGACAGAGGGCTACTTGTTAAGAACTACTGTTCTAGGCTTTGGCTAACACTACTATGTACTTTTAGCATCAAGTTCTGGAAGCAAATATACCTTTCAAGCATCTCAGGATTCTTCACCAATTAATGATAATGATAAACATAATGAAGCATAGCAAAACTAAATCTAGTTCAATACTGTGAAGAGAAGGGTAAAGAAAATTCCTTCCTTCCTAGCAAAGGAAAGTACACAGGCATTTTACATTGTCCTATTGACAAACCTAGTTCGTGAACAGTTGCTTCTCTGTGTAACATTTTGCTTTTGCTTTTCTTCTGTTAGAGTAGAAAAATTTGTTTTTCCATGATTACTTTAGATGGTTTCGTTTTGGTTTTTTACACTAAGTTATGTAACTTTTTAAGTATGCCCATGCTGTCTAAGCCAAGTAGAATATAGCAAAAAATTAAAACAAAACGTAGTTTGACCTAAATGTGAGAGGAAGCAGGAAAAATGACTCTGAGAATTCCTGAAATGAATGAAAGTGGTTATATTAAAAAGCTCAGAAAACCAGTGGTCAAGTGGCCAATGGAGGGAAGCTTTCAGATCCCCAGGGAAAAACTGTTACCAAAGCTATAAAACACTACTAAATTCACAGGAGTCCTAGAAAGAAGTTTATTTCCCCACACTAGTTATAGAATGTCTGACACTTTGAAGGAAATGACCCTGGAAGAAATCTTTATTATCTATGAAGAGTTGAAGAGTCTAATCATGAAATTTTCCTCTCTCTTTAGAGATGAACATTCAGGGCTTCTGGACATCATTAGTGGGACTCAACGTTTTTCTCTCCCAGTTAGACCTGGTGGGGCTCTGGATGTTTCATACCTTTAGAGGGAGATGTCTTCAGTGAAACTCACCTGATTTAAGAAAACCTAGGCTGTGTGGTGGCTCACACCTCGAATCCCAGCACTCCAGGAAGCTAAGGCAGGAGGAGCACTTGAAGCTAGGAGTTCAAGACCAGCCTGGGCAATATAGCAAGACCCTGTCTCTGTAAAAAATAAAATAAAACCTAGAGCTTTAGTGGGAAGGGTCTCTGTTTAAAGGAAATGTATTTTAAAGTATTATTAATGATTATTGACCTGAGATTCGGTTAGTGTATTTGTGTTCTCTGTATTTTTTTATTTTATTTTATTTTTTGAGACAGAGTCTCACTCTGTTGCCTGAGCTAGAGTACAGTGGCATCATCATAGCTTACTGCAGCCTCAAATTCCCTTGCTCAAGTCATCTACCTGCCTTAGCCTCCTGAAGTAGTGGTACTGTAGGAACATGCCACCACACTTGGCTAATCTTTAAATTTTTTATAGAGAAGGGGTCTTGCTATGTTACTCAGGCTGGTTCAAACTCCTGGCTTCAAGTGATCCTCCCACCTTGGCCTCCCAAAGTCCTAGGATTAAAGGTGTGAGCTACTATACCCAGCCTATTTATTTATTTTTGAGATGGGGCCTTGCCATGTTGCCCAGGCTAGGCTCAAGCAATCCTCCCACCTCTGCCTCCTAAGAAGCTAGGATTGCAGCACCACCACACCTGGGCCTTACTGTGTTTTACATCTAAATACTAAGTGTAGGTGATCATTATCACCTAAATGCATTAATTTTTAAATACCTAAAAATAGCTACTATATATCATGTACTTAATGGAAATTGTGAATCCCATTTGTTCATTGAAATATTCAGTTTCCAGATTGTTGCCTACATCATCAGAGTTTTTTCAAACGAGGAGGTAATGGGGAAATAATTGTAGAGCCTTCTTGACTTGTACTGTACGAGAAACAGATGTTTGCCAGATGGAAATGAACAAAACCAGTGAAGAAATCGATGTCTTATTCAGGTTTCCAAAAGTGTAAACAATGAAATGATTAGGAAAAATTGGAAAATATACTTTGATACTTGTTTTAGACTGAAAAAGGCCAGGAAATCAGTTATATGCACACATAATGTCATGTGTCTTACTCTCTGAGGATGGTATGCTTGACAGGACTCCAGACTGAAGGCAGTTTATTTTAGCTTCACTTCAGTTTTTTCTGTGATTTTATGACTATTACCATTATAACACATGCTTTGCATTTATTGCTGCCTTGATTTAATTGTGTACTATTTCTTATTCTCACAAAATTACATTTGCTTTTTTATTACTAAGAAATAAAGGATCTATAGATCACAGAGATCCCATGCCACACAAGCCTTCTGTGTAATTTTATTTCTGTCAAGTGAAATAGACAACCTAGTGAACTTTATTTTGAAATGGGAGATTTTACTTTTAATTTTGCCACCTTATGTGAATAATATATGAACATTAAGCAGTTCTTCTCTTATACTCTCCTTCCTGGGAAAGGAAAGTACACTGGTATTTGACGTTGACCCTATTGACAAACCTTTTGTATATGGTATATAAAAGAGAGTAGTAATACTGTTTTTATATATGCAAGAGTAGTAATGATGTTTATGGAAAGTTTGGTTTAATCTTGTTCATCTATACTTTGCTCTTCAACATTAAGCAGCTTAAAAAAGACAATGTTAGAATCAGAAAGAATGTTTAATATTTTACAGACCACCCTCTGCCAAAGCGAGAAATGAGATTCGTTAATGACAGATTTGTCAAGTTTTATTCATATTCTATTTAATTGCTTCTAGGGATAGGAACCTCGCTACTTCCTGTATAAGTTTGCGTTGGTTTGGTAGGGTTTAATTATTAGAATTTTGTTCATTCTTTGTGGTGATAAAATTGGCCTTCCTGGATATTTTACTTAAAATCTTCTTCCTTTCTGTAGTTACCCTAACCCTCTAAAATAATTGTGCACAATTACTGTTTTTCCCTCTCTTCTTCTTCAGGCAAAACATCTCCATTCTTTCAAATGATCCCAACAGTCCGTGATTTTTAAATGCCTTTGACACATCTCAGTTTGTAATTATTTCTTTTATATTATCATGTCCAAAATTAAAGAAGATATTCAGAGATTTTATGACCAATGCGAAATCTAAAGGGACTGTTACCTCCCTTCTTTTGGGTACTTTTGGTACTTTTGGGTACTTCTAACCTAGAAGGGTAGAAGGAAGTCATTTTTTATTCCCCTCTACCATTTTGGAATTTCATTGGAGTTCAAGTTTAGTAGCTTATAGTTTCTAAATTGGCCCTTTTCTCCTTTATAAATGTACGTCCCAATCTTTAATACCTTGGCAATGCCATGATTTTTTCTAAGACTACCAATAATGGCTCTGATCTTATGTCTACCAATTTAGTATTCTAACATGTAATTTTTTTTAACCTATCTAAATTTGCATCAATCTTTAATTATTAAAAGCATGAAGATATTCATATATTATTTGTGATAATAGAAAACTGAAAGTAGCTTAGGTATTCAAACTAAGAATAAATAGTAAACTCATGCTCATTTACTTAAGTATTTATTAAATATTTACTTAAAATGATGGCAATGTAAGGACATGAAAAGATATTAAGTAAATGAGCAACTTACTGTTTATGTGTACCCTGGACCTTGGTAGAACTAATATGCTTTCAGGGAAAAAAAAAGGCTGAAAATACATTTAAATAGTCAACTGGCTAGGTTCCCGGTAAGAGTATGGGATCCTTTTCATATATTTGTTTTGTTTTGCATATTATCTCCAATATAATTATGTCATTTTTAAAGAAAACTATTACTATGTTTCTGGAAAGAGAAAGGATTTTTTAAACCTATCCCTTAGTGTATAGGTCATTTTTTAATCTCTAGTTTATACTTTCTATATTAAAAATATTTTTTCTTGTCCGAAATAGCAGTAACAATGTGGGCATGGTGGGACACAACTAAAATCCCAGCACTTTGGGAAGCCTAGACAGAAAGATGACTTGAGACCAAGAGTTCAAGACCAGCCTGGGCAACATAGGGAGCACCCTCCTCTACAAAAAAATTTTGAGAAGTTAGCTGGGCGTGTTGGCATGTGCCTGTACTTCTAGCTACTTAGGAGGCTAAGGCAGGAGGATGCCTTGGGCCCAGGAGTTCGGGGTTGCAGTGAGCTGTGATGGTGCCACTACACTCTAGCCTAGGGGAGAGAGAGAGAGACCCTGTCTCAAAAAGAAAAAAAATTACGGAAAAAACAGTAACAAAATTAAATAAGCTTTTCTTTTCTTCCAACTGGTAGTATTTAGTCTGTCCCAATTTTCTTTTTCTGAATACAGCTTTAAAACCCCTTTATGTTGAGTTGCTGTCTTCTCCTAATCCTCCTCATTTCCCCTTTCTGAAAAGGTAACCAGTCAGTAAGGCAAGTTAAAGATATATAAATTTATTATTCCATAGTTCTTTTCCTCTGTACTTTATGAGTTTGCAGTTTCTTCTAGATGGGTTTCATTTTCCTCCATTTAAAGTTCAAAGTTTAAAGTTTTATTCAGCAGATGGCAAAACACTTTGTTCTCTGCCACCCTGTGCCAACAAGCATGAAAACAATAAACTTCTTTCACACCATCTTACAATGTAAAAATCATTTAGCTATGAATTAAGAAATCCAGGTTCTGGTCCCAAGATTTCTGTAAACAATTTCAAGTGACATGAAAAGTCACTTGATCCCTCTGAGTCTACTTTTTTCCTTTCCTCTTTTCTTTTCTTTTCTTTTCTTTTCTTTTCTTTTCTTTTCTTTTCTTTTCTTTTCTTTTCTTTTCTTTCTTTTCTCCTCTCTTCTTTTCTTTTCCTTTTTTTTTTTCTGTTAACACAGGAGCAAGCTGGAATCTGAGTCCACTTCTTAATCTGTAAAAGTGAGATGAGATTATTCATCTCTATAGTTTCATTTCCATTTTTAACAGCCTGCCTGTTTTTCTTTTGTACTCAGTTTTTCCATTTTTTTAAAACTCCTCTGATTTGAAAATCCAACTGCGTCTTATATTAAATATTCCTATATTTATCTGGGTCAGTTTTGAGATTTTATGAATTATCCATTGATGACTGTCTTCAGTGCCTCAGTATCACACTGTTAGATTGATTGGAGCATTGAAATATGTTATAATATCTGTTAGAGCTAGTTCTCTATTTTTTTTTTCGATTTTCTGTCTTTTATTGTTTGAGAAACTTTCTTGGCTATTTTTGCATATTTTTCTATATGAACTTCAAAATTGCTTTAATTTCTAAATCTTATTAGTATTTTTATCAAAGTTTAATTAGAGTTATAGAACAACTTATGGAAAAATTACATGTACTTTATGATCAGTAAAGGCTTAAGGAAAAATATCAGGTATTCAGAATATTGTATGAGCAAGGGAAACAAATAATCAAATATGATTATGGTATTAATGAATTTTGAGATAGCTACTTCATTTATGGTATGTATGTATGTATGTATGAATGAATGAGACAAGGTCTCCCTCTGTCGCCCAGACAGGAATGCAGTAGCACAATCACACCTTACTGTAACCTGAACTCCAAGGTTCAATCAGAGATACCTATTTCTGAAGTAGTGATATTACTGATTCTAGTGGTTATGAAAGGAAGTATAACTTAGCAAAGAAGTGTAAGCATTTAATTCTAGTCATGTTTGGCTTTATGTTGTAAGAGATACAAATTTGACTATGTCCTAATAACAGTATCAACTACAGATTTGAAGAAGGTGAAAATTCAGGTCTGATACAGAGTTTGGATTATTTATGAGAAAAAAATTGGTTATCTTAATGGCACAAAATACAAAGTTGTAGAGAAGGAAGAGTAAATAAAACCTTAATGTTAGGAGAACGGAAGATTAATCAGGGCGATTCTGAAAAAGAAGTCATAGAGATGACAAACTTAGCGGACTACTCTAGGGTTACGGTATGTGCCTTATTAGTTTTCAGAAAGTCTAGAAGGAAAAAATGAAAGGACAATGAATTCAGTCATAATGCTATTGAAAATACAGAGACTGTTGGTGGAGAATGTTTTTTTATTTTTATTTTTTAGAATTCTCAACAGTGGTTTTTTTCTTCTTTCTTTTCTTTCTCCCCCCCCCCCCTTTTTTTAAAGACAGTATCTCCCTTTGTTGCCCTGGCTAGAGTGCATTGGCATGATCATAGCTCACTGCATCCTCAAACTCCTGGGCTCAAGTGATCCTCCTGTCTCGGCCTCCTAGTAGCTGGAACTACAGGTGTGCACCACTACACCCGGCTAATTTTTTTCTATTTTTTGTAAAGTCAGGTCTAGTTCTTGCTCAGACTGGTCTAGAACTCCTGAGTTCAAGTGATCCTCCCTCCTTGGCCTCCCAGAGTGCTAGGATTATAGACATGGGCCACTGTGCCTGACCAACAGTGTTTTTTCTTAGCACAACTGTATGTTCTTAAAATCTGACATGATACATGTAAAGTTAAAAAATGGGTACATTCTGTTGGCCTTCCCCTTCTCTTAATGACTGGGGCAGTTATCAAGGATATAATGAAAAAAGGAGGGAAAGGGGTATTCTCCAGCTATAAATTTAGTTCCTAAGAGGGTTGTAATTTTGTATTTATTAGTATGATTACTCTGTTAATTTCTTTTTTCTTCTAAAAGACTATAAAATGTGCTAGGGTAAGAATTTGGTTGTCTTTTCCTCACTGTTGTATACCCAGGGCCAAACATGGTGCCTTGCACATAAAAGGCATTTCAGACATATTGGTTGGTTGACTGTGCTACATGCTTGGGGGACATAGGAGAATTTAAAAAGTCAGTAAGATGAGGTTCATATCTTCTTGAAATTCCTTATAGAACTCAGACTTCTGAAGGTATAAAACTATACAACCTTTGCATTGCATGGAAAATCTGAATAGAGTCATAAATGTGGAAAACTTAATTATTTGGACATTGCCATGATACAGGAGTTACATGTTTGATTATATATTTTCGTAGATTTATAAAACAATACTGCATATTGAAAAATATTTTCGTCAATTCAGTCAGCTTTCATACAAGGCTGTCTCAAAGTTGAATTCCTCTAGCTACTGTTGTTCACTTTTTTTTAACCTACCCATATATCTAAAAAATATTGATAATGCGAGGTCATTGAACTTGCAAGAGTTTTTGGGTTTTTTTGTAAGTCTATATAATTGGAACAATCCACTGGTTTGTTTAGGCTTCCATATATATTAAGATGAGAGATTTATTCTTTTCATGGCCCAAGATAAATAGAACCAAAATTCCAGTTTAACTCTTAATGGTACATAAAAGGTTCTCACATTATTGTAAGTAACAGATTTTCTTCAGATAGGCACACAGTGTTGCCTTGCTTTTAGCCTCTGTTTACTTTCTGACCTCTGTTGATTTATTCAGCTTGTAACCTAGAAACCAGCTAAAAAGGAAGGAAGTTAGAGATGTGTATTTCTGGGCAGTAACTGGAGTAGTTTCCTCTTCCCCTTGCCTGGTTTAGCGGCCAATAAAAGCCTTTTACTCCTCCTCCCAATAACAAAAAAGATTTCTTAACAGAAACTCTTCACCTTTTTTCCTTAATCCAGTAAGGAAGTTATAAGCCATATGAACAGCCAATTTAGAGGACGAAAATGTTGGTCTTCTCAAATTGGTGCTTTTTACTCTGTGAAAGATCGGGATCTACCTTCCTAATGAATTGTAAGGACAGGAGAGAGTTAAGGAGACTTGATATAAAACCTAGCAATTTATGCTTGTTGCCAAGTGGGTTCTCAATGTTGTTATTCATTATTTTTGCTTGTATTAGAAATTTACCAGAGTACCAGACCGAAGTCACATTAATATGTTTATAAAAATATCAGTCAAGCCTACTTTAAATATTTAAAAGATATCCATTATTATCAACTAGTTGTAACTCCCTGCATCTTTTCCTTTGCATCAGGAATTGACTATAGTATTTCTACATGATAGTGGAAAAGTGTCTTGTTTTAATTCAACCATGATGTAGTATGAAATATTGTTTAAAAATGAATGTTTGGTTTTTCAGTATTGATGTAAATTAATTTGATTTTTATAGTAAAAATGGTGCAGTCTACCTTAATAGGAATGTATGACTATTGAGGAAGTTGTATTGTTAGCTAAGTATAGTTCTATGTGCTATTTTATTCTATAGCAAACTGATAGTACTTGAGCAAAGACAGCTGTTTTTAAATTTATGTCATATACAGACTGGTCAAACCTGAGTTATGCAAGATTATAAGATGAATCCTGTGAAATATTAAGCTCATTCTCTAATGTACAATAAGTTGGAGAAATGTATGAAAATACTTAAAATTTGATAGTTTATAATATCAAGCTATATCAAGTATTTGATGTTTCCTTGTTGTTTAGAGCTCAGAATAAGGCTACCATATTACCCAGTTTTTTTAGTAACTTATATGATGACATTGTGAGTTTTTATTTCCGTATGTTTTTATTTTATGCCGAAGTAATTATGAAAGAATTATTGGGTTATGTGTGATTTAATATACACTTCACAGCATTATTAAAAACACTTTGTTCTTAAAGTTACATTTTAGCATCATCCAGGTTGTATAAAATAAAATGTTATATTTTAGCACCACCCATGTTCTTCAAAATAAAGCCATATTTTACAGCCTAAGGCTAATCATTGCCCATCTCTTTTCATTTTTTAAAACAAAAGATCTTATAAGTGCAAGTCCATCAGATAACTAAATTGAAAGGATCTTCTTTTGTATAGTTAACCTGATAATTTCTGTGAAATGAAAGTGCTACATCTTGAATAGATGTAAAGGAAATATGTATGTAGTATTAAAAAGTATAAATTTTTAGAACTACTGAAATTGAGGTATCTACATGGGGACAAATTTATAATAAAAGATTGTTTATATACATCATTAAAAAATAGGTATTACAAAGGTGATACATGTAATAACCAAAAATGTTTGTGCCCCTGTAATATTTTTAAATTAAAAAAAAGTCTCGTCAATCTGGGTATATTATGTTATAACATGTAAATGGACAAAAAAAAGATGAAATATTTTGTTGTATTTACAGGTATAATTTCAAAGCTTCAGTGCATGGTATTATACGTATTTCCTGTTTCTTCACGTAATCTCTACAATAAAAGTGAAAACATTTCAGTTAATTTTAATACAGAAGCACGGTTGACTGAGTATATGGCCAACTTTCCTTCTCTAAGTCAGTGAAATTGGCAAATTTCACTGAATGATCGAAAGGTTAAAATTTAATTATACTGACAAATTAGTAGGTACAACCTGATATTTAGCATACAGCCACAAATTTATATTAAATAGTTCCTGTCTCTGCTCTTTGATATGTTGGAGTAGCTGAAGTTAGCCTTTTTTTTTTTTAATATATTTTTTTTTTGAGACAGAGTCTCACTCTTTCACCCGGGCTAGGGTGCCATGGCGTCAGCCTAGCTCACAGCAACCTCAAACTCCTGGGCTCAAGCGATCCTCCTGCCTCAGCCTCCCAAGTAGCTGAGACTACAGGCATGCGCCACCATGCCTGGCTAATTTTTTCTATATATATTTTTAGTTGTCCAATTAATTTCTTTCTATTTATAATAGAGATGGGGTCTCACTCTTGCTCAGACTGGTTTCGAACTCCTGACCTTGAGCAATCCTCCCGCCTCGGCCTCCCAGAGTGCTAAGATTACAGGCGTGAGCCACTGCGCCCATCCTGAAGTTAACCTTAATATCATCATGAAAGCCTGGTACTGTAAAATGAGAAATTGGAGCATCCCTGTCCAGTAGAAATAAGTGAGCTGTGGGTGTGATTTTCAATTTTTAAGTGTTTACAGGAAAAATTGTAAAGTAGGTGGATTTATTTTACTGTATTTTATTTAACCCAATATATCCAAAATTTAATTTCAAAAATAAAATAAAAATTGTTTTAGATACTTGATGATCTTTTTTCATATTCAGTATTTTATACATACAGCACACATGTCAATTCACATTAACCATGTTTCAGGTGTTCAGTAGCCACATAGGATTAGTCACTACAATATTGAACAACAGAACTCTAGAATTTATATAGAAGTTAAGAGAATATATTAGATAACACATACGAAAAATATGTTTTATGCTTTCAAATTATAAGTATTTGAGAACTATCTAGATTAAATTTTTTGTTACAAAGAATGAAAATACTTCAGTATTTTTAAATGTGCCAAGATAAGTATTACCAGTTTGTTGTTCTTTTGAGTGAAGTTTCTCTGTGGTTGTTGGCTGTTGTTTGATTTTGCTTAGACTGTTATACCAAAAATATTTTAAATTGATTTTTTTCTGAGTTTTTTTTTGTATTTTAAGGTGAAATGATTAAACTAAAAAATAAATCCTTCCTTGAAAAACACACTGAAAGTATTTTTGATGGTTTAAAGTTATGCTTTATTTTTGCCAACTTTAGAGATATTTACATATTATTTCTTTTCTGCACTTTCTCACCTTGGTGAATCTGGAAAGCAAAACTTTGCATTTGCATTTGCTTTATGAAGGAGACAGTAAACTTGAGCTCTCAGTCTCGCCACTAGTCTGTCTTTGTCTGTTGTTAAAATTATGAGCCAGTCTCTATGGCCGCAGCCAAATGAGTAATCACCAGTAATGTGACTCGTGCTGGAAGTGACTCCATCAGCACCTGTGACGGGGGATTAGTTACAGTTTACAGAGCACCGCCTCTTCCCTTCTCTCAGTGTGCCTTCAGCCAAGTACTCGTTCTCATTTGGGTGTCTGCACTGTTGGAAGCTACTGCAGTGTGTTTCCACGCAGACAGAGTACAGTGGGAAAGGCTTTCTCTAGCTGATGGATGGCTGTTCTCTTTATTTGGAGTATCTTACTGGTTATGTAAGCGACCTCGGGAGAAATTATCCTGACCCAGATCGGAGGATGCAGTAGTGCTTCAGCTGCAGGATTTCTTAGTCGTTAACACCACAGTGCTGATGACAAAGAGCGAGTTGTAATCCTCATCTCTGCCAGGGCTGAGCCAGAGCAGACAGAAAATCGTCATTTGCTCGTCGGAGACTTGTTAGGTTACAGCTTCTGCTTCGTTCTGTGGTCTTGGCTTTTCTTCCTATACAATGACGCCGCTGCAAGTGAGCTCAGAAATGCTTGGTTTGAGAGCCATTTGCCTGTGATTTTTGAAGGCTAAAGAAGTATTTACGCTAGATTAAAAAATACTGCTCAAGAACAAAGTGGAAATTTCAGCTATACTTATTGACCTTTAAAGCCTTGTCGTGGATTTCTGAGATTTAAAGATACTTTAAAATTCTCAAGAACAAAGTACGGTTTGTATTTTTCTGCTTCCTTTTTCTTTTGTCTTAATTTACATTTGGTTTTGCTTCTCAGCCTTACGAATTAAGGTCACTGCCTTTTATAGATCTAGTCTCAGTGTTCTAGTTTTAAGAATTTTTAACTATTTTTGTTTAGAAAGGGGTTTATTGTGTTTGTAGTAATTTAATAACACTGTAAAAAGATTAATTTGAAAACAAGAGTTTTATTGTTTGAAGTATTATGGCAGAAGTATTTCAAATTAGGATTTTTAGACTATAATGTTTCAAGGGAAGTGGGGATATTTGTTTTGTGAGGTTTATTTTGTGGTGTATTCGCTCCCCCACCCCCACCCAACTTGTTTTCTAACTGTATCGTGTTTTTCAATAGACCTGCTTGGGTGGGAATTTGGACTTTGTTCTTTCAAGTCACTCCAGTCTTTTTTTTTTTTTTTTGGTAGACTAAACCTTGACTTCTAAATGTTGCTTAGATTGTTTTTTGCTTCGGTGTTTACCCTTGGTGAGATTTATATCAGTATTTTTGTAGTTAGTGAGCCTGATTTTTTTCTTTTAACTTGAAAAAGGAATTGTTAACTGTTAACTGGAGATTGTTAGAAACTCAGACGGCAGGCATAAGCTCCATGAATTTCCTGTTAAATGTTAAATAGTGAGCTTTAACATGGTTTCTTTGAGCAGCTGAGTAGTGTTTGAGAGCTGTAGCTGATTTATTTTAAAAATGTTTTTCGGGAAGGCTCATCTGTTCGCCTCTTCCTCATGTGAATGGAATGTGGTGCAGCATGGAGCCCCAAACAGGATACAGTTGTTCTAAGCATTCTTCCTATAGCTTGGTGTAGGCCCTACTAGAAATGCAGGCTCTCAACGATACTTATTTTAGATTTAGACTATTTTTAAAGTATGGTTAACACTGACAAATGACCTTTAATAAAGGTCCATTAATAAAATTGAAAAAGTGTTTTGTTTCAACTAAATATTCAATTTTAAGTTAATTTTCATTTGGATTTTCAAAGGCTTTTTCAGCATTTGAATAACAGTCTTTTGTGATTAGGACCATATTATATACTGTGACTTTCATCAGATGGTAGACTCGTTGCTTCCCCTTAGGCTGTGGAAGTTCCTCATAGAATGATGTATCTTTAGAGTCTTGCATTACTTCGTTATGCATGAGTTCTAGTTTCTTTACATTCCAGTGCACTTAGACCCATGAAATATTTACTTTCAGATTTATCATAAAAGCTATAGGATCCATTTGATTTTATTTAAACATGTATATTTTTCTTCTTAAACTAGTGTCTCTTTGAAATATGTTAGACATGGATACAAAAATTAACAATTGTTACATTGTTGATTGCTACTTTAAAAAATCAGGGTGTATTTTAACATCTTTTCATGTCTTATTTGCCTTTAATTTTTTTCTTAAAGTAGGAACAGTGACATATTCATTTGCTCAATTCAATACATATTGAAACATTTCTTTAACAAGTACTATAAAAGTATCAGCAGTTTTTGTTATTTAAGAAGGGTGATATACTTTGGCCCTCCATTTGCAGATTATTATAACTATTCACGTATCAGAAATCCTTGTTCTTAAGAGAACTTAGCATTGTAAGGTAGTCTTTTTTATATTTCCAGTAGCCAAATTTTACTTGGCTTTTAATTAGACATCTTAAAATATGAGAAATTTAAAAAAAATTTTAACCTAGAAATCTTTTTTCCTAATTAACTCAGTGATTTAAATTATATGCTGGCCTGTGGAAATTTACCCTTAGAACTCTGACCTACCTTGAAAAGGAGAGTTCTAAGAGGTTCTCTTCAGAAGAATGTTTTTCATATTATAAAATCATTTGGTTTCATAGGAAATGCATACCACCTGTATTATTTGCGTAAGAAAGAGGCACCCCAGATAGGAGAAGTTTACTTCTTTTTCAAATCCTGCTTAATTGAATTGTATCTTTAGCCACTCAGATAATACCTTTGTTGGACCTTTTTAGTTAACCTTCATATATTGACCTGACTTGGTACTGTTTGAAAAGAAAAAGAGCATTTGATAATGTTCAAGGATTAAAAGTCCTCTTGAGAACGTGCCAGTGTCTTTTAGTTTACTAAAAACTAAACTGACAGATATAATATGAAAAAACACTTTTTCATAGTAGAGATTAGCTGAATTAATATCTTTTTATGTTACATATTTCATGTCAATTGATCACATAGTGGTGGACATTTTTTAAGTCTAAAATAAATGTTCTTGGATTTCTTACAAACTTAACAGTCACTTTTTGAGTAAAATAATAAATAGGAATTTATGAAATGATGTTTTAGGAATTTTATCTTGGCAAATGGAAAATGTTAGATGACAGCATTAGAAGAAAGCTAAATAATGTGGAAATATTTTTCCACTTTGAAAATAAAATTTCTCACCCAAATAAAAATACTTTTGATAAATATGTAGCACTTAAAAGGTTAGCCTAGGACATGAGAGGATGTTACTGTGATTAGATTTTCTCATCTGAAATATTGCAAATAAGTGATAGAATTCTTTCATGTTATTTCAATTAAGATGATTATAAGTTCATGGATAGTGCAGAAATGAAGCATGCTTAAAATATTTATTTTCCTGTAATTTTAGCTATTCAAAACACTTGTTACAGACTTCAACGAATCGAACTTAAATTCATTTAGATGTTTCTTAAATATAGAAATTAACTACTTAAGAGCCACTCCAAACTGAAGATCTTTAAGTTTTTCCCCCAGAGTATATTTATTAGTTTTGATTAACAAGATGCTTTTTTTTTTTTTTTTTAAGTCTTATAAGAGAAAGGGGAAACACAATGGCTTTGGAACTCCTGGGGATTTTTACTGTCTGTGCCAAAAGCTTTGTTTTGTATCCAAGTGGTCACAAAGTTGCCTTGTAGCAAGAAAGATTTCTTCCTGTGATATAGGTAATTTAGAAGCTGAGTTGATTGTTAATTCCATTTTCCAAACTTTGATTCTTTCATTGTAAAGTTACTAAATTTTTAAAATGGTCGAATTTTGTTTTCAATGAAACGTTTTTAGAACATTACCATGTATATAAGACACTTGGTTTTTATTCAAGCTTCATCTACCTTGAAAGTGAATGTGATAGTCATAAAAAATGTATACATGGTATTCCTATTTCCTTCAGTCCTCTTCCCCTCCTTCCCTCACTTCCATCCCCACCCCAACATATGAGTAAAATCCTGTACATAAAAGATGAGTTTTCTTTAAAAAAATATCAAATGACCTTGGATTCACTTAAAAAAAAAAAAAAACCGTAGTGGAGATAGGGAGAAACTTTACTGGGAGGTAGGTTTTGTGTAGTGCTTCTTACCAATGTCTTGCTACTCTCTTCCTCCATGCTGCTCTCACTGAAGCAGCTGGATTTTTATTTGTGCTTGGTGCAGGGGCGGGGGTAAGGAGTGCAGGGGTGGAGTTAAAAGACCAGATGCTTCCTGAACATTTAAAATCCTGCTTAATGTGAATGAGCTAGGCAAAAATAGTACACTGAAATAATAATTACTCTCTTTTATAAAGAATACTTACAGTTTAAAAAAAAAGAGTGTAAATATGCTCTCCAACCTAGTTTACAGTCTTTCAGAAACAATTTCTCTTTTTAAGCAGAAGTTTTATTTTATACACATGCATATTTGATTATATCCCTTTTTAAAAATCAACTGGGGCTTAATATGCCCGAATTATTTTATATACCATATAGATCTATGTCATTCCTTTTTAACAAATGCAAAATATACTACTGTATAGATAAAAGCATTAGATTATGATATGAAAATTGGTATTAATTGGTGTCTTCAGACCATTTTGATAATGACACTAATACATTATATCAATGTATACCCTCTCACATTTTGAGGATACAAACCAGAAAGTAACCATTAGAAATTTATTTTGTTTTTTCTCTTGACAGACTTTCAAACCCTTGGTGGGAAAAAATATACCCAGTTCAGTCACTGCAGTAGAATTCCTTGTAGATAAACAACTGGATTTTTTAACTGAAGATAGTGCCTTTCAGCCCTACCAGGTAAGAAATTTTAGATTACCTAAGAGTTAACTGTTCACATTAAACTTCATTGATATTCAGATATTAATTCTTTTTCAATAAGAAATTTCAGCTAGCATCTAGTTATGCGAGGAACCAAATGCATTTACAGATTTTTATTGTAGGATAAATTATTCATTTATTCAGCCCAATATATATTAAGAATCTACTGTGAGCCAGGCAGCATTCTGTCACTAGAAATACTGAAGTGACCAAAATAAAGTCTCTAAATATTCATTGTTAGAAAATAACTGGTTTGTATCAGTATTAATTATATTTATCTCCAACTCTGCAGGTCAAGAATTGGGTCAGTTAATGTAATTAAATGACATTAGAGTTTACTATACGTATATTAGTTTAGCATAATGGTTCATCTTGTTTTTAAGGGGAAATTTCCTTTTGATTGTCATTAATTGAATAATTCCATATATAAATTTCAGTTCCTTATTGTTGCAATTTAAATACAAATATATTTAGTTATAAAAACATTTTCCTGTAGATTTAAATCTAAATTATGTGGAGAAACTCATAAAATATGTTAAGTAAATGATTTTTAAAATTTCTAGTGTTCAGTTAATTTTTTAAAGTATAAGTAAAAACTCACAGAAGTTTGTTTTGTTTGACTTTAGATGGAATATAGTCTATATATGGTAGGTTTCTTTTTACTCAGATGTTTAAAATAATACAGTAATTGTATTGGTAAATCAATTAGTTCAACTTTTTCTTTCAAATGTAGTAGTAGTAAGTTAATACTCCTATTTCATTTCAGACTAGTTGCTGTTTTTCAAAAAATAAAATGTAGAGCCATTATTTCCATAGAAAGAAAAAGGGCTTGTGTTAATTAGCAGTGATTTGTTGTGCATGGAATTACAATACTTAGGGAATTAGAATAGTTCTATCAGGTCCACCAAAATTAGATGAAACTTCCTTTAGTGTAAATGGTATTTTCCATTTTGAAGTCTGCATGGAGGTGTTTTTGTCTTTTCATGTTATTTTTATCTCTTTTAAAGGCCCAGTTTTATTGTACTGTTAGCTTTTGTTCTGTTTATAGTATTTATAGCTAAAAACTCATAGCAAATCCCAGTTTAATATTGGGGGTGTTGAAGCTTTTCCCTTGGGTTTCATTTTGTTTTTAATTGTGAATGCCATTGAGTTGACTGTAAGACCTCTTAGTATCATTTGTTTCATTTTTAACAGTCAAGTAGAAGGAGTTAGAATAGGCAGGTGAAATCAAAGGGATTTCCAATTCTTAATGTTTTAATTCTGTGTTTGAGTTATCGGCACATGGAAGTTTCAGCTTAGATTTGATTTAGAGAAGTGAAATCATTATGTAGAAATTACTTTTAAACATAAATGCTTGCCAGGTGGCCTAAAACTACATGTTTTTTAAAATTATAAACATTGAAAGAAAGTGCAAATGGGGGTAGGGTGCGGTTTCTAACATTTTTATAAGTTTTCCTGATAATTTTTTCTTTCTATCAAAAATAAATGCATAAGAGCTAAAGTCTTACGTGGTGTGGTAAAATATGATTGTCTTTGTTTTGTTAGTGAGCTATTTAAACTGCTCTGCTAGTATATAGACAAGTTGACCTTTGGCTTAGAAGGATACTATATATTTTCCAGAGGTGAAGTGATTGACTTGACATTTTAACCATTTGTGTTTCCAAAAAAAAAAAAAGTGAATTGTCAGTTCTAAGAAATCAGAAGGAATTAACCTAAGAGCACTTGATTTAGGATTTAGCATATGTTAATTTTAGAATTTCTTAAGAGTTTTAGAAGTGATGGTTTATAACAGAGATTTTCTATATGCATTTTAATTTTTGTTATTTAGGGTTTTTAATCAGATTGAAAATGTAAAAAATATTTTCTCTAGTATGTAAATATGATAGACATTTAAGCATTTTGAATGTAAATTTACTACAGAGACCTAAGAAGGCTCAGTCTATTTTAAAATTTACTTATTTAAATGAATTTGTGGCTGGCGTGGTGGGTGGATCACTCAAGGTCAGGAGTTCGAAACCAGCCTGACCAAGATCGAGACCCAGTCTCTACTAAAAATAGAAACAAATTAATTGGCCAACTAAAAATATATAGAAAAAATTAGCCTGACATGGTGGTGCGTGCCTGTAGTCCCAGCTACCTGGGAGGCTGAGGCAGAAGGATCACTTAAGCCCAGGAGTTTGAGGTTGCTGTGAGCTAGGCTGACACCATGGCACTCACTCTAGCCTGGGCAACAGAGTGAGACTCTGTCTCAAAAAAAAAATAAATACATGAATTTGTGAAATAGACATTCTAGGAAGAGGAAAAATTTATAGAGTATGTATTTAGAGTGGCTTTGTTCTGCATTGCATTTTTCTAACCAGTTTGTCTAAGCACTACATTAAATTCCTTGGCATTTTAAAGATGGCTGCTGTTAACTGGCATAGATTTTGTAAATAGTGCCTTGACCTATCGCAACCTTAGGGTAACTCAATGTAAGTCAAAGGGAGTTTGGGGACACTTGAACAAGCTTTTAATTTGGTCTCCCTGTTTTTTTTTCACTTCTTTAAATTTCATGAGGCAATTTCTTTTGACTCTGTATGCTAGTTATCCTTTATAAACTTTTTTAAGTGGGAGGGAGGAATCTCTTCTTTAAAAATGACCTTTTTAATATATTTTTTAGTCTAGAGTGATGAGTAAACAAGTTTTACTTTTTAAATTCCCACAAATAATGCTTTGCTGAGAATCTAAGTATATGTTTTGTGGTGGGAATTCCCATCCACCACCTTTTCTCTTTGAGTTCTCAGCATTTTATTCTGTATCAGTATGTTTTCTTTACTTTCCTTTACAGTTGCATAGCCCTATGTTTTATTAAATTACAATGATAACATATATATTGTAAAGTAATGGTTAGGAAACAGGTAACTCAGGATTAATACAAGCCCTTTCGCTTGTAGTTCATTGGTTTGAATCCTGTCCTCTTCTGTCTGAATGATTTCAATGTATTGAATATCAGAAGGCAAGTGTTAATAAGTTAGTTGATCTTGTCCGCTTCTTAGATGACATATATTTGGGTATTCTGGGGTGCAACCATTATAGATTATAGTTTTCAGTATTTTGGAAAGAAAATTGACTGAGAAGTTGAACCAGCATTTTATAGAAAATATAATGGAGGCATATTAATTAGGTCACTGAAGCAACATGCCATGATATTGTTAAGTGTTTTTTCCCTTACCTGTGCACACAAATGAGTTTCTACTTCCTCCTTTTAAGTTTTCTGATCATGCCTGGCTGCAGTTAACTTTCTTTGAAGTAGAGGGGGAAGGGAAAAGGGAGAGGAAGTAGGAGGGAACTCAGCAGATTCTACTGTGTCTTTCAGCTGGCTGAGAAGATAGAGGAAAAAACATTATTGCTTGTTAAAGATGCTTTTTATAGGGGTTTTTTTGTTATGTAATATCTGTGATATTGTTGCTTTAAAATATGATTACAGAAGTTCAAAAAATTTCCATTAAATTTGATTTCAGTTTTGATCAAATTTACAGTAAAATTTGATAATGAAATAGAACATTAAACTTTGAATATGATTTTGAAATCATCTTGTCCTGGATTTTAGCTAGTGGCCGTGCACATACCTGCAGTTTTCAGCTTGGTTGCTTCATAGAGGATATAAAAGACATTATTTCTTCTTACCTGAAAGTTGTACATGATTCATGTCAATTAATCTGGCTTGGTACGGTTTATTAGTCCAATATTTTCTAGGTACCCCAATCCTCTTTGCTTTTAAATGTAATAAAGAAATAAAACAAAGGGCACTAGTTAAAACCATTAGAGATTTGATGCGGAATGTGCTTGTCCAGAATTAAACCCCATGTTTATTGTATTAAAATTCATTGTAGTAATGAGATGTTTTCTCTAGAATAAGGTATAATGATAAATCCTAGACCTGAAGGAATGATTCTCTTCCCTTTGGAGTTCTGTGTCCTAATGAGCTGATAAAAGTTTAAAGATAAGACTGTTAATACTATAGTCTTTATTATTGTAGACTATAGACATTGAACTATAGTACTTTACTAGATAAGGTGCTGTTGTGCTATGATTTGCTGTTTAAAGGAAAGGGGAGGAATGGGTGAAACAAACCTCAATATTATCTTAGCACCTGGACTGACAATTACTTTAAAGACCTAAACAGAAAAGAATCTTACATTATCTAGTAAATGAATGTGTCTGGGCTATGCCAGATCTGTTTATCTGTAATTTCCGTAGACCTTCAGTGATAAAATTGTTTTTCCAGTTTGAGTTCATTTTAACCCATAATCTTTCATCATTGATTATATAAATTTATTGGCTGTAGTTTCCAAATATCTCTAAGGTAATTGTTGCTCAATACATCGGGCTTACTAAAAATAGCTCAAATAGTTGTCTAGGATAAGTTGGCAATATTTTGGGGAGTAGAATGTAGCAGAGACATGTATTTTTTTCTGCTGAATTTGTGTTACTGTCCTATGGAGTTTGGACTTGCTTCATAACCAGAATGAGATAATGCAAGTAAGGTAAAAGTTAGCCCTCAATCAGCCAAGGGGAGCAATTAACCGGTTGTTTGGTTGTTACTTGGCAAATATTATACTTTGTTGAATTAAATATTTGGCATTAGTTGTCCACTAACAAAGTTTGGAAATCTTATTGATAGAGATTTTCCTTATAAGCAAATCTATTCCTTAGGGTCATGGATAATATTGCTAATAGTTCATTTCCTTCAAAGAGAACTTCATGTTACTATTGCCTTGGAGCATAAGGAAAGGACTTGCTTTTTCAAACTTTTGTTTATCTTCACTGCAATTTATGGTACAGTCAGATCATTTTAAATCACTTTTATTTTTTTATATAAATTTTTTGGAGACAGGGTCTTGCATTGATGCCTGGACTAGAATGCAGTGGCCTCATCATAGCTCACTGCAATCTCAGGCTCTTGGGCTCAAGTGATCCTCCTGCCTAGCCTTCCCAGTAGTTGGGACTACAGGTGCATGCCACCATGCCCCAATAATTTTTCTATTTTTTGTAGAGACAGGGTCTCACTCTTGCTCAGGCTGGCCTTGAACTCCTGGCTTCAAGCTATCCTCGTACCTCGGCCTCCTGAAGTGCTACTATTACAGGCGTGAGCTACCACATCCAGCCTTTTACCATTAATTTTTACTAATTTCACAGCTCTTTGCTAGTTGCTTAGTGGTTTTTAAAAGTTGATCAAAGCAGGCCGGGCACGGTGGCTCATGCCTGTAATCTTAGCACTTTGAGAGGCCGAGGCTGGTGGATCGCTCAAGGTCAGGAGTTCGAAACCAGCCTGAGCAAGTGTGAGACCCCATCTCTACTAAAAATAGAAAGAAATTAATTGGCCAACTAAAAATATATAGAAAAAATTAGCCGAGCATAGTGGCGCATGCCTGTAGTCCCAGCTACTCGGAGGCTGAGGCAGAAGGATCGCTTGAGCTCAGAAGTTTGAGGTTGCTGTGAGCTAGGCTGACGCCATGGCACTCTAGCCTGGGCAACAGAGTGAGACTCTGTTAAAAAAAAAAAAAAAGTTGATCAAAGCGTAAGTAATTGTCTTTATTTTATTTTCAAGGAGTTTGTAATCTATGGCAAGAATTTACATAAAGAACACTTTCCTTAAAGTAGAGTTGATTTAAGGAGCCTGCAATAAAGATGTCAGGAACACAAAGATGATAGACCTATGTCAGTGGAGACTGAAATGGTTAAAGAAGTCTGATGAAGGAGGTAAAACTTGAATGACGTTCACTTGAAGGGAGATAGAAGTGAAAGATTCAGGGGACTCCAGATATTTGCCACTAGGGACAGCATATAATCAATGCTGAGGAGGTAGATTTAGGGGACTATAGAGTATCAGCCTAGCTAGAGATGAGAGTTTGTTTTTGAATGGTGGAATTCATGCTAAATACATATGATAGGGTCAGATAAAAAGAGGAAAAGGATTGCTATATCAGGAGAGTAACAAATCATCTGTGTAACAATGGCGTGTTATTTTTTGTAAATATCAGAAGCACCTAATTGATTGGGTCTTTACTAGAATCTTTTATCCTGGAGATGAGTCTAGCAGAATGATCAAGAGCATGAATTTTGATGTTAGTTCAAGCAAACATGGTTTGAAATCCAAGCTTTGCCATTTGCTAGCTCTGTGACATTGGGAAAATCAAAACTGTTTTTCTAAATAAATGGTTTCCTCATCTATAAAATAAAGATACCATCTGCCTCATGGTTGTTAGAAAGATTAAATGAAATGGTATAAAGAGCTTATTATGATATAGTAACTGCTAAATAGAAGATAACTATTATCTAGACATGGTCTAAATTTCTCTTTTTGGTGGATATTTGAGACACCTTTTTTTCTTCCTACCATTCAGACACTACTGGACATTTCTCTGCCACCATCTGCTTCTTTTAACAATGACTTTTTTGTCTTCTCTATAACCTTTAGCATTCTTTCTGCAGATGGTATTAGATAAACTTTTTCAGTTGTCAGTATAACCCATTGTCAGTGTGTAACAGAACCTGTTTTGTAGTAGTGTTTTTTTCTTCCCTCCAATCTTTTAAGAGTATAAGTAGGCAAGATTTTGTGGTGACTTTTCTTAAATTATTTTAAGCAAATGAATATTAATAGAAAAGATGGGCTGGGCGCGGTGGCTCACGCTTGTAATCCTAGCACTCTGGGAGGCTGAGGCGGGAGGATTGCTCAAGGTCAGGAGTTCAAAACCAGCCTGAGCGAGACCCTGTCTCTACTAATAATAGAAACAAATTAATTGGCCAACTAAATATATATAGAAAATATTAGCCGGGCATGGTGGCGCATGCCTGTAGTCCCAGCTACTCGGGAGGCTGAGACAGGAGGATCGCTTCAGCCCAGGACTTTGAGGTTGCTGTGAGCTAGGCTGACGCCATGGCACTCTAGCCCGGGCAACAGAGTGAGACTCTGTCTCAAAAAAAAAAAAAAAAAGAGAAAAGATGGCTACAGAACCTTATTGTGATATTATGCTTTGTAATACACCATTACCTTTTTACCAGAGAAAGTCATAAACTCCATTTGTTGCTGATAGTTAATTTTTATCTCAGAAAGCATAAGTGATGCTCAGTAGTAAAGTACAGAATTGTTTTTCTTCTGTTGGCTCTCGGGAGAGGCTTTGTGGATGTAACAGTGTGGGCCGGAAGCCCTCTAATCACTGAATGAAAAAGAGTTGGACTAAATGATATTTGAAGTTTCTTCCCAGCATTCAGGGCCCAGATTTCTGTAAAGTTACTCAAGGTGGCAAAATAGCCATTTCTGACCAACATTCATGTAAGCAAGTTAAGCCTTAAAATTATAGTTTCTGGAATAAGAGGCATTCAACCTAAAACTAGTTTTATCTTAAAAAAGAGAACTTTTGAGTTAGGGAATGCTAGATGCAAATCAGAAGTTCTGCCAAATTGGAAAACCAGGATTGTTTAGATTAACAATACTTATAGTAGAAAGTAGATCTTTCTACTCTCTTATTTTTCTATATCTATTTCTGAATTATATTTTGGCAGGTGTTGAGTGCATTTCCAATTCCTCCCTGAGTTTTCATATGCATCTTCCTTTTCTGTTTCAGTTTGACTTACTAGCATTTGATTGATTTTAGAGGTGCCTTGTTGACATAAAGGCAGTAAAATGAGAACGATTGTGGCATATACACTATGCTAAGAGTATTAAAAAATACAGAATCATAGCTGCAGCTCCAAACTGATCATTGGTAGATTTTTAGCTTAGTAGGATTAGCATCCGTGGGCCGGCCTGGCCTTGGGGGTGGTCTAGAAGATGAGGCCACTGCAGGAAACAACTATTGTGTAATATTTGGCTTTATTCCATTTCTAGTCAAAAGTGACAGCTTGCAATTGTAGAGCCAAGCTGAAGCCTGGATAGTAGGATGGACAACAAAAAAAGGGGAACTAGCAGCTAAAGCAGAGTCTTTGTACTTCCTTATTTATTTTTTTTTTTATTTTAAAGTTGGTACGGCTGGTCCAAGTACAGTGGTATTTACAACTAATTGATCGCAACCAGTTATAGATTTCTTTGTTCCTTCTCCACTCCTGTTCCACTTGACTAGCCTTAAAAAATAAAAAAATAAGTTGGTACATCATGTTTTAATATTGTGTAATTTTGCTCTGTATTCTTTTTTACATATTCCTTCTATCACCTACCTTCGTGATTTTATATAGTTTCAAAAATGTTGTGAAACATGCTTATATTTATTAAGGTCCCATAAATCAATCAGGTATTTTGATGCATCGCTGCTGCCATTAAAAGAGGAGTTCTTCATTTGTGAAAATTGGTTGCAAAACTTTGGTGTATTTAAAATGTATGCTTTGAGTCCAGGAACATGTTATTTTGACTGAAATTTGGCCCAAGGATGAGCCATTCTGCAATACTCAGATTGAAAACATTTATAAGTCACTGCAGTAGTTCTCTCTTGATCCCAAATCTGCTGTGATCATATGCTGAAAAATCTGCCAGTCCCTTTTTAATTTTTTGTGGCTGCTGTTAGGAATTTAAAGCATGTGAAATTATGCTTGTAGACATCAGATTCCAAAGATTCTAAACTATCACTAGTTACCATTGAGAAAGATTTTCTAGTTTCTTTTTGCCATTCAAAATAGGATAACACTATTTATTTATCCCTTTTCCCAATTGCATAATCTTACTAAAGCATGGATTTAAAACCTCAAAATTAAAATTCAGTTCCTCACCGTAATGTTAATATTTTATATTTTTAAAATTTGACAATTTCCAAAATATTTTTATGTGCTTTATTTTAGTTAGTTCTTATGTTAGCCTTATGAGGAAACAGATTGTATTATACTCTTAATTTTGTGTAATGCTTTCAGGGTACATATTAGTTTTATTTATTTTAATCCACAAAACTCTTTGAGAATTCTAACTAACAAATGAGCAAGTAGCAAAAATAGAAATCCATGTAAAGTAGATTAAATTTAAAAAGGGAATGAGTGTTATAAAGATACAATGGGCAATGTCATGGTACATCCATAGCAAGAAAGTACAGCCAAACCTTATTCAAACTGGCATTGGGAACTAGAAAGTCAGGAAGTCACCATATAGTCCCTTCTCTCTCTTTCCCCAATTCCCATTCTTTAGACAGGTTTCTTCTGCTTACTCATTGGTTTTCCTTCTGATACAACTCATTTTCATGTGGTTTTTGTGTCTCAGTATCAATTCACCCACCTGTCCCCTCTCCTTTACAAGACCTTTTAGATCTAATATTTATGTTTCTTAGTAAATGAGAGAAATGGTATAAGGGACTGAATAAAAGGAGAAGGAGGAAGAAGTATGAGGAAGGGAGGAGAATATATGGTAGTAATTTTTGCGGATAAAGAAGGTAAAGTTTAACAAAGTTGTTACTTGACATCTAGGTTCACATAGCTAATGGTAGCCAAAATAGAACCTGAACCCAAAACTTTCGATAGCAAAATGTTATTTCTGCCATACCACCCACCTTAGTGAGCCATCAAATGGGGAAGTGTCTCCTATTTGTGTATTATTCTGTTTCATTTGGCACTTTTTCCCTTACAGGTGATATCCTTCCTAAATAAATGACCAAGTTTTTCCTTAGTTTTATTGCCTGTACAATTTCCCTAGACTTTCCACACACTGACATCAAGGTATACTTCAAATTTGTGCATTATTTTCAGATTCATTTATTTCCTAGGCAGAGAATCCAAATAGATTAAGATGTTTTGTAGTCTCTGTGTTTTTTTCCCCAGCTATGTAGTTTTCTTTGTTGTACATATAGGTATTCTGAAGATAGGTTTCCTCAAAGTTAAAGTTGAAAAATAAAATACTTTAAAATGAAGGCTTGTCAGCCTCTTGCCAAAAGAATTGTCTAAAATCAAAGTGTTCTAAGGCTCAGACTAAAGACAAAACAGTACTAGTCCTTAGTCAATAAATAATATGGGTTGAGGGCTATTTATTCATATGTTTAAGGAACTGCTGTGTTATATTCTAGAATACAAATACCTTAACACACATGGAAAAATACAATGTAAATATAGCCAAATGTAGTGAGTAACAGACATTAGGGAGATACAAGGAATCCATTCTGGTTATGGGAGAGATACAGAGGGGATGTTCCTATTCTTAGAATAGATGACCCCTTAGATATCTCAGGATAAATATTAAAAATTAAGCCACTAGGACAGCAGAATTGGTTAAATACATAAAGTCAAGTGGGATAAGTAGAATGCCTGTTGAATGGACTATTTACATAAATCCTAACCGTACCAATCTTCCTGTGAAGATAGAATAGTGATGAGAGAGGGAGATTTTTTAACCATTTTCGGTAAGCCACTGACCGATCTCAACCTTATTGTCCTCATTGAGTAGAGGAATAATGAACATTTGTTTAAAAGAAGCAAACAGAAAAACTTACCATTTTAACCATTTAAGTGTACAATCGGTAACATTAAATACTTTTACAATATTGCACAACCATTTACCACAGTCCATTTCCAGAACTTGTTCACCCCAGAAAGAAACTCTGCATTCATTAAACAATAACTCCCCATTTCCCAATTCTGCCCTTCCCCAATCCCCGTTAACCTCTATTTTACTTTGTCTATGAATTTGCCTATTTTAGGTACCTCAAGTAAATGGAATCATGCAATATTGGTCCTTTTGTAGCTGGCTTGCTTCACTTAATGTCTTCAAGTTTCAACCATTTTGTAGCATGTGTTAGAATTTCGTTTTTATGGCTGAATAATATTCCATTGTATGTATATACCACATTTTGTTTATCTGTTCATCTCCCGATGGATATTTGGGTTGTTTCTACCTTTTGGCTATTGCGATAATGTTGCTATGAACATTGGTGTACAGATTTTAAATTCTTCCTTTCAATTGTTTTGGGTATTTACCTAAGAGTGGAATTGCTGTGTAATATGGTAATTATTCCATGTTTAGCTTTTAGAGGAAGAGCCAAACTGTTTTTAACAGTGGCTATGCTATATTTTATTCCCACCAATAATGCTCAAAGGTTCCAGTTTCTTCTACATCTGCATCAATGCTTGCTATTTTTCATTTTCTTTTTTCTTTTTTTTTTTTTTTTTTGAGACAGAGTCTCACTCTGTTGCCCAGGCTGTAGAGTGCCGTGGCATCAGCCTAGCTCCCAGCAACCTCAAACTCCTGGGCTCAAGCGATCCTTCTGCCTCAGCCTTCCGAGTAGCTGGGACTACAGGCATGCGCCACCATGCCCGGCTAATGTTTTACATATATTTTTAGTTGTCCCAATTAATTTCTTTCTATTTTATAGTAGAGATGGGGTCTCGCTCTTGCTCAGGCTGGTTTCGAACTCCTGACCTTGAGCGATCTGTCTGCCTCGGCCTCCCAGAGTGCTAGAATTACAGGCGTGAGCCACCGCGCCCAGCCCGTTATGATTTATTTAAAGAATAAAATTTATC
>CAUYRT010068297.1:0-51408 GCA_963574885.1 Lepilemur ruficaudatus | reverse complement strand
AGCTCACAGCAACCTCAAACTCCTGGGCTTAAGCGATCCTTCTGCCTCAGCCTCCCAAGTAGCTGGGACTACAGACATGCGCCACCATGCCCGGCTCATTTTTTCTATATATATCTTTAGTTGGCCAATTAATTTCTTTCTATTTATAGTAGAGACGGGATCTCACTCTTGCTCAGGCTGGTTTTGAACTCCTGACCTTGAGCGATCCGCCTGCCTCGGCCTCCCAAAGTGCTAGGATTACAGGCGTGAGCCACCGCGCCCGGCCGTGTGTAGGTATTTTTTTTACAAATATGACATCATCTTACCTCAGGGATTTGAGCATCCGTGGATTTTGGTATCTGTGAGAGGTCCTGGAACCCATCCCCTGAGGATATAGAGGGAAGACTACACATATATAATCTCCACCGTTCAGTTCAGCAGGATCACTTGTCCAGGTCAAAGCACCTTTCCTGCCCTCGCAGATTTCAGGGGGATGCAAAGACTGCTCTCGATCTATCAACTGAGGGTCCACTCTCATCCATCATCCACAGCTGTACCCCTTGGGAACAAAATAAGGAGGGCCGGCCTGATACTCAGGGTGGAGATGAAGAAGGAAGAGCTCTGGAGAATGGGTGGATATAGCCCCCCATTATTTGTAGACCACCCTGCAGACTTCCACCACCTGGAATTCATAGCCACCTTGGCTGGCATCTCCACTTCAAGTCCTATCACCCCTATCCACCTCACTGTCCTCTCCACGGCACTGCGCCATCGTCTCTTGTCATACTTGCTATCCTCTGCTTTAATGACTCTTCTTCCTGGATCTCCTTTCCCTTTTATTTCCTGCCAATTCATTTTACTGCTCCCTGTAAGATCTCAAATGTAAGGCCACCTCGCTCGAAAAGCCTTCCCAGATTAGCCCCATCCCACTCTAACTCTCGTCACCCTTTTTCTGCACATCCCTTGGCATTTGTATATTTGGTTGAGTTATTATCATAACCCTTAATCAAAGTCATCATGGCCAGGGATGCAGGTGATGCTTCACCAAGGGCCCCTGGGAAAAGCAGTCTGTCTTCCGTGCCCTGCTCTCTGGCAGCCTGGCAGCACTTCTCCACGGTACAGCTACAGAAGAGTAGAGGCCAGGTTCGGAGGTGGGGAGCCCGTGCCAGGGCTCGGGATTTCTCCTAAGCCACACACTGAAGTGTGTTTATGGTCCCAGGTCTTTCAATGGCAAGCCATGTGGCAGGGATGAAGGATTAGGGAGTACGTGTCAAAAGGGAACAGAATTGTTCCTCTAAAATACAGTTCTAATCCCATCACTCCATACCTCACAAGTCTTCCCTGGCTCCCTGTGACACAGAAACAAATGTCACACTCCTCAGCCTCGTAGACAAGCTCTTGCACAGCTGCTGCTCCCTCACCACGATGCCTTTCTTCCCTTGCCACTGCCGCCACCTCCCAGCCCCAGCGTGAGCTCCAACAGTGCTGTCCTAGTGAGGTACCCGAGCACACAGCTACACTGGGCACCGCTCCTCCTCGGCCCCTTTCATTCCGTTCCTCCCTCTGTCTGGAACATTCTTCTTTTGCCGTCTTTCCACCTGCCCAAATGTAATCCAGGCAGCTGAAATCATACCTTCGTGAGGCTTTTATCAGATCTCCCCTGAAGTCAGAATCAAGTTTGCCTTCCCGATGCTCCCAGAGCGTGTGACTTGTTCTTCTCTTACATTTACAGGATGCAACCACTTTCTACTAGAGTTACCTGTATGTATAGCTGCTCCCCTGCCAGGCTGGGAACCTCTGGCTTCAGGGACTCTGTCTTCCTTCCTACCACCTAGTTTAATGCCTGGCATTCAGGACTCACTGAACCAACATGGAGTTGAGTTAAATTTACTGAATTAAGCTGCAGGACATCAGAATCTCCCCACCCCCACCTTCCCAACTCTTTTACCACCCCTGATCCCTCTTCCTGTCTCTCTCTCCAATCCAGTGTAAGCACCCATTCCCCACAGGCAGCACCTCCCGCTTCTTCTCCTCCCCCTCCCCCTCTTCCCCCTCCTACCCTCCCCCTCCTCCTCCCCCTCTTCCTCCTCCTCCCCTCCCTTTCCTCCTCCTCCTCCTCCTCCTGCTCCTCTTCCTCCTCCTCCTGGTGTTTGCAGGTGGGGCAGGAAGTCCAGGCCTCCTGCCGGGGACCTGCTCCTGCCTCCTTGGCCAGAGAGAGGAGCCCGAAGCTGCTGACGCAGGACCAGTGGAAGGGAACCTCCGTCCGCCTCGCCTCCCCCATGTGCCTCCTGAAGGGGGGGCTCGGCCTCTCCCATTCACCTTTGTCTGTGAATCCGGAGCTATTTGGGAGACACCTTGAGACAGCTGCCGAAACAGCAATAATCCAATTAAAGCCTCTGACACTCTGGACTGGTGGCATCTTGGCGGGGAGGTGGTGGACACACGGGGCTGTTGCTCGTTCCACCTGTGATATGTGTTTTACTGGCTGTCGATATCTGCAGGGAAAACGCCAGCCGTAAGATTCACAGATAAAAACCAGTGGCCTCTGCCTCCTCCCTGGGGTGTTTTCATGAGAAATTCGTTTCTGAGCAGGGAGGGGACAAGACTCCTTCTTTTCTTTGCCCGCCTAGAAGGCATTTGGAGGGGTTTGGAAGAGGAAAACTTGGAGGGAGGGAGAAAGCAAATGAGAGGAGCCCGAAGGGTTTGAAAAGTAGGAAATACCTCCCTGGCCAGGTGAGGCTTTTCAGGGTGAGGGCTGAGCGCTCCTGTCCTGACTGTCTCTCCGCTGCCCTCGTTCCATTTCCTCACTTTCTCTCTTTTCTTTTTGGGTCATTGTCACTCTTCCATCTCTGGTCATCTCAGGGGGTCCTCTGAGCCCAAACAAAGCACAGGAACTGTCCCTTGGAAGTTAGAGGGGAAGGACCCACAATCCAACCACTGCACTTTTCATCAAGGACATCAAACCTCATAGCAAGAAGTTGTTGAGGGAGCTGAGCAGTTGCCCAGGAGTGGGCACGGCTGCTTGTCCAACCTCCCTGGGACAAGGGCCTCCCGCAGCCTTCTCATTCCCGTTCCTGTCTCCCTCGCCCACCTCCCAGCCCTGCCACCCCAGCGGGCCCCTTCCCAGATGCACTGGAGCCATGTCCTGTGCCACCACCCCCGACACCACCACCACCTGAGGCCAAGACTCCAGCAGGCTCCCCCCACCCTGCTCCAGGCTGGCCTGACGAGCGTTAGCTGGAAAAAGTTAAATGCGCTTCCCTTCATTATCAGAAAGAGTTTTATTCCGACTGAAGTGAACAATATGAAGAGACACTACAGAGCTCTGGCGGAGGATGAAAAGTTTCTTATATCCACAGAGCCACACTTCAAAGTGTCCTGTGAAAAGGTTCCACTTTAATTAGGGGGAGGAAATTGCCGTGTAACTTAATTAATATCAAAAACATTTTTTTTCTTAAATACAAGAAAGAAAGACAGCAACAGAGAGAGGGGGAAAGGAACTGACAGCGAGTCTGGACAGGCCTGTGCGTGGCCAGCATAATGATAAACTTTGTTTCTTAATTACTCCAAACAGGTCTTAGGTTCAGTTAAGAACTCTAAAGCCACAGTGGGTTCTTTGCCACAATGGAGGTCTTCGTGCTCCATCCCTGACGCTCTGGCCTTGATACTAAATAAAGTGAAGACCTGAGATGGTTGTCTGGATATCTCAGAAGAGAAATACAGAAATCCTGTTTTATTTCAATTTTCTAAGATACATTTGCAGGAAGTGGTTTGGGAGATGGGATAATCTGCTCCTTTACACACTACCTAGAGCCTTTGATGGACACTCTGTCCTCGGGGCTCCCTGTCTCTGTCACTATGCCCCACCTTCCTTGCCCCAGCTGCCTTGGACAGACTCCTAGACATTTCCCTGGCTTCTCTCTCTCTTCAATCAAGCCATCATATCCCTTCCACCTCTAAGTTATCTCTCAAATCTGTCCTCGCCTCTACTCTCACCATACACAGCGCCACCCCTTATCTCCCCCAGAGGATTTACAAATAGGCTTTGGACTGGTCTTTTTGTCTCCGCTATTGCCACTGAAGTCCAGTCTTCAGCCAGCAACCAGAGTGATCTTTTGTGAGACACAAAGCCATGTCATTCCTCTGCTCAAAACCTTTCAATGGCTTCCTGTCATTCTTAGAAGAAAACCCTTAAGATTCCTTAATAAGGACTACCAAGGCCCTGTATGATTTTACCCCCACCTGACTCACTCATCCTTGTTCTTGACACTAACTGGAGTCTCAAGGCCCTTGTCACAATGTTCCTTCTGTTTGGACCACTCTTTCCATACCTCCTCCACCCACTGGATTCCAACCCAACTCACTCCTATTCATCTTTTGAGTCTGTCTTCAAAGGTATTTACTCTGGGAAGAGTGTCTCAGAACTCTTCTGAGACACCCCCGTCCACCCACATCTGAGTTAAAGCCCCATGTTACATACTGCCATAGAATACCACACTTCTTCAAACACACATCAAAATTGTGATCAATTAATTGTTTGGCCAAATGCTGGTTTGATATTTGTCTTTTCCTGTGACCCATAAGCTAGGTAGAGCAGAGACCACACCTGTTTTGCCACAGCTGTTTGCCCAGGTGCTTGTACGGAATCATGGCAAACATTGCTCTCATCTCCATTTGGTCATTTCAATTTCATGGCAAACCAACGAGGTGTCTCATTTTATTAAACCCATTTTACAGATGTAGAATTTGAAGTACAGAGGTCAGATCCTCCCAAAGTCACCAAGTAGTAGGCTTTTAGCTCCTGAGTCCTGCTTTTCATCACTGTGCTATGCTCACACAGGAGGAACACAATACACAGTTATTGAACAAGGAAGTTGATCCAGGAAAAATGGAGCTAGAAATAGTTGGAAGAGAAGTGAGCAGAAGATTCCAGGTATGACCCATGGACCAGCCCTCCAGCCCATGGAGATGCGCCATCGTACTCAGCACAATCTATCTTCAACATCCCCAGAAAAGACCCCAGCCCCATGATTCTTACTAGAAATGCCTTTCTGTGGAAGGAGCAAAGCCTGAGAATGTGTCCTGAGAAGGTTAAGACATGAGTTAATCCAGCAATTTTTCTCTCCCCATTCTTTGCTCCCAACACAGCTTGTAGTTCACTCCACTTCCTTCAACATAGGGAAATGTGATAAATGTATGGAGTAGAGCCATAGCCCCCAAATTGTACAACAAGGTGTCCTGGGTCATCATAGTGACCCTGCATATATCCCTGCAGAATATATTAATTTTTAGAAAGAGACACAGATACTCAACAGCTGCCAGACACCGAGCGATACTAACTCAAGGTGGTTGACAGTTTCGACATTAGATCTTATGATTTCCTTTCAATTAGGTCATATCTTTTTGAAGGTAGCTTTTCTGTGGTCACTGTCATAAGAAGTAAGTACTGCTCAAAAATCAGCATGAAATGGAAAGTGAAAGTGACAGCGTCCAAGATTTGAGAAGTTGTGCAGTGCCCAACAGGTATACACGTCCTGTTAGTCAGTAATCAGGATCATTTAAGAATGAAATAAAAATGTTTTCTCTTTCAGTTTATATATTTTTCAAATGGCTGCTAAGCTGTTAGGACATTAATACTTATAAAGTGGTTTGGCCCTAGCTACTCAAAAAATAAAAAATAAATAAATGCAACTGTTAGTTCTTTTGGCCTGTGGGGACCAAAAATTCTACTGATAGACAAAGAATGCTGTGAACCAAACAAATGTGGGAACCTCTGGGGCAGGGTGTCAAAAATATGCATAGTTGAGTTTGACACATTCTTAATGACAGAGATATTAGACTCCCCTCAGACAGGACCCCCTTGGTGGGACACAACTGTCCCCTAGGGTGATGTCATCCTGACGGATTACTTTACAATGAATTAAGGGGAAAGGGAAGAACCAGGCCCCACTGGCCTCCCAACACCCAGGCTTCTCCCAGGCGTACGCTCACATCCGTCTGCACGCAGAGCCCGTCGCAGCCCAGCCCTGAGATTGAAAGACAGGTTTGTAATTGACAGTATCTCCGCTGCCCTCGGAGAGCACTGCCTCGAGCCAGAGGTCTCTGCACAACAGCAAAGAAAAGCTTCTTAACTTCCTGCGCTTCACGCAAGGCAGGGCCGTCTGTTATCAGCCGCAGATGGGAGCCTCGGCAGCCGCCCACTCTGGAGAGCTCGGTGGAAACAGGCTTGGCAGGTGGACAAAACGGACAAGATGACAAGCGCTGTTAAATAGCAGCCCGCAGGTTGTTGTAACACATGCGTGGGACCTTCCTCCTCTTGGGCTCGCCGGTGCCCTGGCACGTGGACTGCGTCAGAGCACACAGCAGCGCCCCTCGCCGTCCCTGAGGCTGCCATGCGGCCACCCTCATCCTCCCAGGGGTTCTGCAGAGACAGGAGCACTTCCGGCCCTCCTATGCTGTCTGCCAGGAGGACTTCCCCTTCAAAGCCTGGGGTCCTGCCACAGAGAGAGGCAAAGCCCCACGAGAAGGGACGCTTTCGGTTTATTTCAGGTGCATGCGTTCGCTCACTCATTCCGATGCGGGGGCCGATTCACCTTTCTTGCATCTTTTTTCTCAAAAATCTGGTGGGATGTGCTCCTGCCCTGCACACCCCGAAAGGTAATAAATGGCATGAGGTGAGTAGTTGGGGCCCTTTTGCAGGTATAGGATCCTCCCTCCGCCCACCCGATGGGCTGATGTGTTTAGGTTTCTGGTTTCCAGAAAAGGTGCTGTCCTGTTAAGCCCCTTCTAACAACGATCGCCTTCTCCAACCCAGGAGGGCTTAGGGAAAGCTGCTGAGGCCCTCATTCTCTCCCCGCCCCATCTCAAAGGCCCTGGTCTGTCTAGGAGAGAGGGGAAAACCCGGCCGGCCTCTCGCCCTGGGCTGCCCCAGAGCCTGCAGCCCAGATCTGCTTGCTGCTTGGGCGCAGACGTGGAGGACGGGACAGAGGGCAGCAGCTGCGGGCAGCTCCCCATTCAGGTGGAGGCTGGCAGCCCACAGGCCCCCCGGAGTGGACCCACTACCGGGAGTGTGTCGCTAGCTCCTTTCATCCGAGCCAGAGATGTCTGTCATAGCGTCGTCCCCTCAGCTGTAGGACTTACTATAATTTCATACAGTTCTGTAGACAGATATTGAAAAGGCATCTGGAAAAATTGATAGCATATCAAGGCAAAGACTTCACAAACGTCATTTTTTAAATGTCCAGCTATAGGTACCAGCGAGCGTACAGTCCTCACAGGCGCACGGCAAGGTCCCCAAAGGCCTTTTTCCTGATCCTAGAGCGCCCCCTTTGGAGATGATGCTTCTACTGCAACTGGCAGTGTCAGCTTCCCACACCTTTGAGGAGCTCAGGGATAAGTCCGGGAACTTGGGACAGGCAAGGGATGGAAGGGAGAAGGGGAAAGGGGAAGGGTGAAAAGGGGAGAGAGAGATGGAGCTGACTTCCGGGGTGCACCTTCCAATGCAAGGAGAACTATGCTATGCGCTCGACATATACAATCTCACGAAAGCCTCACACACAGAAAATCAGCCTATCTGTCAACAAAGACACGGTTTAAGGACCTTTCCTACACAGGCCACACGAGCTGCCAGGGCCACTGTTCTCTCTCATAACCAAATACAGTGCACGCAGTTTGTGACCCGCAGCCGCTCCCTCCCCACCTGACCCCACTCCACTGGAATCCCAATGGGAGGAAAAAACTTCTTGTGTCAAGGCACTGACACAAGAAGTTTCTGGCTGGAAGCGGAGAGTACACTTGAAGTAACGAGGCAAGGGCAGGTTTTACCAACATTCATGTTCCCTGCGTTTTCATCATGCTTCACTTCCTTCCCGCTGTCAGCTAGAGCGAACAGGTGACAGCTGCCACAGCATGAAAACAGCCCCGGATTTAAAACGAGAAACATGCTCTGGCACAAAAGGGCTTGGCCTCAGCACAGTTTGGTCAGTGAGGGAAAAACGACTGGGTTTTAGGTTTTGATCGGTATCCAGGAGGCATCTTCAGGGGTGGCAGGGCACTACCTCATGCAATAGTTAGGGCTCTCCAGAGAAACAACCAATAATGCATGCAGACACATCTATGCGTGTACATATGTAACATGAGGAATTGCCTCACATGATCACGGAGGCTGAAAGTCTCATGACCTGCCATCCTAAGCTGGAGACCCAGGAAGCCTGATGACATTGCCCAGACCAAACCCCGGGCTGAGGACCAATGGTGTGAGTTCCAGTCTGAGGGCAGGAGCAGGTGAGAGGCCCCAGCTCAGATAGAGAGAACCAATTCTCCCTTCCTTACCTTATGTTGTGTGCAGGCCTCAGCAGATCGGATGCCGCCCACCTACACTGGGGAGGGCCACTGGGTCCACTGACTCGAACACTCATCTCGTCTGTGAACACCCCCACAGACACACCCAGAATAATGTTTAGCCAAAAGCGTGGGCATCCCCTGTCCCGGTTAGGCTGACACATCAAATTAACCCTCATCCCAGGTGATGCCATGATGAAGAACAGACAGCTTGTCCAAAGTGCAGGAAGAAATCCAGAATCCTGGGCTGAGAAGCCAGTTAGGAGCCAGATGGGTGGCAGGAATACAAGAGAAAAAAGGCGGTTCTTTAGAAGGATCATTGAATGAGAACTTTGTGGAGTCAAGGACAAAGTGGCAGCTCTTATCTGGAAGTCTCTTAAAGACACAGCTACTTGTGTGGCTCTGAAGTGCAGAGACCCAGGGGAAGGGCTGTGAGTGCTCAGAATGGGGTGGGGTAGGGTGGGTTATGCAGGGCTTCAGACTGAACCCAACGTTCTGTTTTGGAGTCTCTTGAAGGAGACTGGGATGAGAAGAGAGGAAGTTGTGCACTAAAAAATCTTCTTTGGTGGCAGCTTGCTGCCCCGTGGGACTGTACTTGAGTCAAGCCTGGCTCTCCTATTGCTTCTTGGAAGGAAGTGAATCTCAGACCTAGTGTGTTGAGATCACCTCCCCAGTTCCTTTGCCTCCACACCCCCTACCTTCAACCCTCTCAGCCACACGAGGGTATATTCAACTTCGAATACTAGGGAAAGCTCAGAAGAGTATTTCCATGCATGTCTTTCCCAAACGAGACCCTGGAATGCCAAGAGGAGAGGAATAGTAAAAGGTCTTCAAAGCACCATGATGCAGAGAGACAGGAGATTAGGCTGGGATGATCTCCAAGGGGCGAGCCTGGAGCCTGCTTCTGCTCCTCAAAGTGCTGAACCCCTGTTTCTGTCTGATGACTGTCTTCTTGAGCCAACAATATCAGTGGGGGAAGGCAGAGAAGGTGGAACTGTTTTTATAGGGGCAAAGAGTGGGGGTTCTTCTTCAGAAGGACCTTGCTGGGGAACCAGACATGGTGTAAGAGTCATAATCTTTCTTGCCTCTCTGCTTGACCCAACAAGCTGAGTTGGCCTGAGTACTGTTCTGATAAAGCTCAGGTCACTATTTAAGTCCTATATGGGCAAATTAGCCCTTCAAAGAAGAAAGTTCTATTCCAAAACTCTGGACACCCAGAATCTCACCTATTAAATGTACGACAATGAGTACTAAGTAATATTGTCGAAAACATTGTTTATCACCCGATGCCTCTTAAATGAACTGTTACATGAGAAGTTCCTTTAGGACAATTTTTTAAATTAATTTCCTAAGAGTAGGGATAGTGGGAAAGTACATTTCCCCCTTTTAAGTGATGAATGGTACTATGTTTCCTTTTTTGCCTTCACTACTGGGAAGCTCCAATCAGAGAGTGTACCAATTGCAACAAAGGTGTTTGTTAATCTTTTGGATTAATGTATTTATTAATCTTCTTGTTCTCCAATCCTGATTTCTCTTTTTGTTTTCTACTTAGTTGTCTTATCTTAGATACCCTTTGTTTAAGCTTTTCAAACCATCTTAGGAAAGAAGTAGATGTTGCTATAAGAGGCAACAGACTATTTGCTGCACATTCATGACCGCAGCTAGAAGAGCCACGCAAAGGGTATATTTTCCTGGCAGGAGCCCACATTATATCAATGCCGTCTTCCAAGATAAAGGACGGTCTTCTGTGCTCCTCCCCTGCCTCTTCCCCTGCCACCATCCTCACAAGGACAAAGTGTCGAGGGCATTCTTTAATCTCCTCTATTTTAATTGGCGAGAGAAAGTGGTGCCACTCATCAGCGCTCTAAGTTGGAGGGATTTAATTAGATCTAATGACCAGATAAATGGAGAATTCTGAATGAGGACCTTTGGGGACTGAGTGGTGTGAAGAGGATTATGTTGTTATATTTTCCTGCATTCATTGCCGTGGCCAATGCCACAGTGGAAAGAGAGGCAGGCCACTAGCAAGAGTCATGTGTGGATGCCATTGAGAGCAGGGTGGAAGGGAGGACAGAGGGTCCTTCTTGGGGCCATGGTGACAAGGCACTCAGAGCAAAGGGTGAGGTGGGAGTGAGAACTCCCAATGATGGAGAAATTTGGACTCACTGCCCCAGTAATCCTTACTCTTAGCTGATCTTCCCTCCCCATTGACCTGGATCCCAGGCATTCTGTCTCTCTATGACCCCAGCATCTTTCTCACCTTTGCGGAAGCCCACGGGCCTGGACCTAGGATGCGTAGAGCTGTTCGCTTGTCAAGCTTCCCCCAAGCTGTTGCTGAAAACAACCTGTCCGCCTTTGACAAGTCACCTTTATCTAGCATAAGCAGGATCGTTTTGAATATCCTTGCGCTGTCACTGAGGGCCTAGAGTGTCAGAGATTTCTCTCCCCTCAAAGATCATCTGTCAGAGTTAGTATTCTAGTCCCAAGAGCCCTGGGGGATAAGTTCTGAGGGTGGAGAGGGAGTGCGGACACAGGGAATGAAGTCAGTCTGCAAATACTCCAGATCTGACTCACTCCCAAAGGGAGCTGGATGAATTCCTCCCTGGAGAAAGGTCAGTCGAAGCTGCCAGTCTTGAGAGCAGGAGAGAGAACTTTTATGGAGTATCCACCATATGTCAAGCATTTGGTCAGATACTCATCTGTAATATCACTTAATTCTTACAACGTTAGAGCCTGGTACACAATATGTCCTTAATAAGCCTATGGAAAACAGATGAATAATTCAATTACCTCAAGAGGTATCACAGTCCTTATTGTACAAAAGAGAAAACCAAGGCTTAGGGAAAATAAAGCTTGCCAAAGTTTACACAGCGCTGGAGGTAGGATTTGAACCTAGGTCTTTCTATCTGATGCCAAAGATCAATCTCTTTCCAATTTGACAAGAGTGCAAGACATTTACTACAGTCCTCTGTGAGTCCCTTTCAAACTAGGTTTGTGGGTAGTTTTATCTCATTAGACCTCAGTTTGCTCACCTATAGAATGGACTGGTTGGGGCAGTACTTTGTTATGAAGGAAGCAGCTGCTGTCTTTTCCTGGAGATCTAGTAGAGCTGAGATAATTTGTATGGAGATGTGGCCTACCTGTCTTCTGCATCCAAAGCCCTGCATCTGGTGATAAATAGCATTAATGTGATGCTAACTCTATATAGTTCTTTGCGCCAGGAGATGAATTTACATATGTGCTAAATGTGCTTCAGCAGTACCCAGCAGCAATGCTTTATTTCACTGTCTCTGGATGCCTAGCTCAGGCCATTAAAGAAGCATTGTGTGTGCTCACGTGTGCGCACACATACACACGCACACACGGTGCACTACAACCACTCTGGAAACAGTGCAGAAAAGGACAGATGGGGAGCAGGACCCATTTACAAATATCAGTGGCAACCAACCCTTGTTCCAACTTTCTATGAGGTCCTAATAGGTGCAAAAAGGACCTGCCAGGGTCATCTCATCCCGCTTTGCCTCAGAATTATTCAGATGAAAGTAGAGTTTAGGGATGACGTGACCAAACTGTTGTCTCCATCCTCTGCTTTAGTTTGGTCAAGGAAAGACCTTTTTAGGTTTGAAGTTAAAAACATGCTAGTCAGTGAGCCTCATGCTATTGCCCAAAAGTACACTGCTCACCTTTCCCTAGAATAATAATCGTTAACTTTCACTGAGCAAATTATTATGTTTCAGGATCTGTGCTGAGGGCTTCACATAAATTATGCCATTGAATTCTCACAACAAGTCTATGAAGTGTTACTCTTATTGTGCTCATGTTGCAGATGAGAAAATTGAGGCTTAGGAGATTAATAACATGTCCACAGCCATTCAGCTAGCTAATAATTAGCAGAAGAAGGTGTGAACCCAAGTCTGTCTTAGCTGTAATCACTGCGCTAGACCACAGACTTCAGCGAGATGTGTATTTTTGAGGATACTAGACTGCTGGAAGAGAATGGGATGGGTAAGGAGATTTAAGAGAAAGGAATTTTGCAGATTTTCTTACAATCATGTACAATGTAGTATGGAGAGTACAGTCTGCATGAAGGCTGCGCTAAGTTCCCTAAGAGGTGAACAGGACAGTCATAATTCTCTCCCATTCATTCATTCATTCATGTTTTAACACAGACATTCATCCAACATTTCCTGTGCTATGCACTAGAAATACGAAATTAAATAAAATCTGGTCTCTACTGTCAGTAAGCTCACGGTCTTACTATGGGATGGACAGGCTTATAAATTAATGATTACACTACCATGTAATACATACTTTTTCCTAAATGGAAACTGTGCAAGCCCAGAGGAAGGGCATCTGGATCCAAATGAACTTACAATGATGGAAGGAGCAAAGGGCTTTGAATCAATTGGGAAAAAAAATGGATTGAGTCCTGTTTGATCTTGAGCCAGTTGAAGTTCTTTGAGCTCCACTATCATTTTTTACAGGATAACAATAATGCCAATCTAATGATATTACCAGCCCTAAAAGAATTATGCAGGGGATTAAATGAGTTAATGTAAATGAAAGCACTATTATTCATCCTTGTAATGGCAAAGATGGAAAATGTGGGAAAGGCAAGCATGAAAAGGCATAAAAACAAAGTAACTATTTCTATAATACAGGATTAGTTAGCAGTGTAATAACATAGATGTGCATGTTCCAAGGAAATGGGCTGACCTGGGACTTTGAAACCACCAGCCACTCTTTCAGGGGCCAAATTTCTCCATAGGGGATTTTGGAGGAAAAAAAATATTGTATACCTGAAATTTGCAGGTATGGTTCCTCCTAGGGTAGGAGAATTAAAAAGTAACCAATACTTTCCATTAGATCTCAGAGAAATCAATTAACCAACTCATAAATACCTGCTGACCACAGTCATGTGCCCAGAACTGTGGTAGTTTCTATGTAGAACTTCAAAGACCTCACAAGTTAATTGGAAAGAAAAGAATAACATATATTAAATAACTAACTACCAAACTGTTTGGGACTAACTCTGGTCACAGTGAGAGAAGGAAAAACTCAGTGTAAATCCAAATGGTGAGAGATGCCTTCACGGAGGAGGCAAAACCAAATGAGGTCTTAAAGAAAGGCTGAGGACACAAAGAAGGGACAGGAAAAGAGAATGAAAAGAATGAAGGGGAAAGGGAAAACAGCCTGAATAGAAGAATTGAGCATCTGCAGAGAAAGAGGCTGGAATACACCGAGAGGGGTTCAGTTAGAAGAGTGTGGATGCAGAATCAGAATTATATGCTAAGCTAAGGAGTCTAGGTATGATGCTTCTGTTGGTTGGTTCATGATAGGGGATTGTGGGAGGAAACCAAGAGCAGGAAGTAGAAAGCCCAGCTCAGAGCCTCCCTGTGACCTAAGCCATGTTCACAACTGCCTGCATTGCAAGCACCCAAAGAAGAGAGATCATCTGAGGTAAAACCATAGGACTTGGGATATTAGGAAGAAAATGGGGAATGAAGAAGAAGAAAAAGTCAAAGAATCCTACAATATTCTATTAGTCTGGGAAACTGGAAGAAAGACGGTGCCTCTGAGAGTGAAACATGAAGTGTTTGCAGAAAGGAAGTGTGATGATTTTAAGTTAGAATGTGTTCGTTGGAGGCCATGGTGAGTCACTGAATCGGGAAGATCACAGGAGCAGGTGGGATGATGAGGTTGAAATAGCAGGGACAAGGTCGGGGCTGGAGATGTGCATGTGAGAGACATGCAGGAGGTGACAGCCAACAAGCTCTCAGACAAAGAGTTTGATGGACATAAGAGAAGGCTAGAGAAGGGTCCTTGGAGAATCCCCACGTGTCCGAAAGCAGGAGAGAAATGCACCACTAAAGAAGACAGATAAGGAGCAATCCCAGAGGATAGAAGAACCCAAAAATCAAAGCGGGAAAGAATAATGAAGTGGTGAATCGTGCCCCACCACAGAGATCAAGAATAATGGAGTGAGAATCACAACCACCACAGGCGTACCTCGGAGATACTGTGGGTTAGCTCAGGACTACTGCAATAAAGCAAGTCACACAAACTTTTTGGTTTCCCAGTGCATATAAAAGCTATATTTACATGATACTGTAGTCTATTAAGTGTGAAATAGCATTATGTCTAAAAAAGACATACATACCTTAATTGAAAAATACTCTATTGCTGAAAAGTGCTGACACAGAGACATAAAGTGAGCACACGCTATTGGAAAAAGGGCGCTGATAGGCTTGCTCCATGCAGTGTTGCTACAAACCTTCAATTTGTTAAAAAAAAAAAAAATCTGCAAAGCACAATAAAGTGAAGTGTAATAAAATGAGGTATGCCTGTATTTGTTTTGCAAGGGGACATTTCAGTCCCTAATTTGGGATCAAATGACAGCTTGTGTGAAAATCGTGATTGGGATGTCAGGAAGTGGAGACATCGGCAAAGACCATAAGCTTGAAGGGTTTACCAGGAAAAAGGAAGAGGGGAAATTATAAGCTATAATAGGATCAAGCACAGGGCTTTCTGAGATATGGAGACTGCGGCACACGGAGAGAAAGCGGCTGGAACTCTAAGAGACGGAGGAACTAGGTGTATTTTGTGGAAGCAAAATCCCAGAGCGGATGGGGTCCAGAGTTCATGCGAAGCAGTTATCTTTAAATGAGAGAAAAGAAACCACTTCCTTTGAAAATACAGGGAAAAAGTCCACTTCAGAGACAAGGCTTTTACGAGGTGAGAATGAGGGTACATGAAATGTTCACAAAGATGGCTTTAATCTCCCACTGATCTGAAATGGCTGCGTAGCATGAGTAAGAAAGAAACCTTTGATGGTTTAAGTTACTGAGCTTTTCAGGTTGTTATTGCATCATAACCCAGCCTATCCTGACTGAATACAAGGACAAAGTTGCCTCCTGAGATTAGGACAGCAGGGAGGAATTGGGGTTTTAAGGAACGAAAAGATTATGAAATAAAAACTGGATAATATCCAAGTGATTTTAAAAAAATACTTTTCCCAACAAGTGTTGTAAAAAATTTCAAACCTACAGAAAAGTTCAGAAACTGATATAATGACCACCATAAATCCTTCACCCCAATTCACCCGTTGCTAACATTTTGCCACATTTGCTTTATCTTTCTGTGTGCAATATATATAGACACACACACACACACACACACACACACACACCTTTCTTTCTCTCTATTTTTAAATTTGAAAGTAAGCAGCAGACATCATGGTATGTCACTCTGAGCATTTCAGCATGTCTTCTAAGAAGTGCTCTTTCCTATGGAACTAAAATACCACTATCATATGCAAAGAATTTAATAGTAATACAATAATTATATCTAATAACAGTTCATATTAAAATTTTCCCAGTTGTCCTGAAATTTACATATTAGGTGGCCCCCTCCCCCATTTATGTTCACACACTACATTTGACACATATGTAAAGAAGAAAAGCAGTGAGGTAGGCTGGGAAGAATTAGGGTAGCCTAACTCTTTAATGAGCCAGATCACCACTGTGGGGAAATAGGAGTTATCAGATGTAAGATAACCTACTTGGTTGGAGAGCACACACCTTCACCTGAGATCACTGGTAAACATGTCATGGTGATGATGGTGATGATGACAAAAAGGAAGATGAATGATGCATCACATCAAAGGAAAAATGACAGTTTTCAGATACCAATGGACCAAGAAAGAAAAATTAGAAATAAGATTTGGTAATGTAAAAATTAATACTAATTAAACTCTTCATACCCTACCAAAAATGTTTAATTGCCATGCATTAAATCTATGTGAAACTAATTTGTTCTAAATTCTCTACATATATATGCTCAATTTGCAAGTAGCATGAACAACTCCTCCCAACTTTAATTCATTAGAGCTGGCTTTGGTGATGGGACATTTATTTATGGACCAGGTGGCAATTAAAGAGGAATGGGCTATGTTCACTCTAGAAAATATTAATATTAAAAGGAATTTAAGATACGAGTGCTTGAGAAACCTAGAGTCTCAGAGCCAGATGTGACCTTAGTGGTCACCTGTTTCAGTGGCTTCCTTTACATCATGAAATATATGCTATATATGATCTATATAGCAATAAAGTGAGGCCATACACTATTCTCAATATTCCTAACTAGCTAACAGAAATGCTAGATTTACTTATGATTAGGCTGCTCAGGCTAGATAAAATGCCAGGGCTTTTTGCTTTGCCTTTACTCTTTATGGTAACATTGATTATCTTCTGCTGACTAGATACTCCAATTAGCACTTAAACATTTGGGGATGGGTATTAGGGGGTCTCAATAGGGGGTAGGAAATCCTCTAAAACTGATTTATGTGAATAGCTGTACAACTTGGTAAATTTACTAATAACCATTTAATTGTACACTTAACATGGAGTAAAGACATGATATGTAAATTATACTTCACTAAAGAAAAAAAATTTTTCAATTCGTAGTGTTTAAATGAGTGATAGAAATTTGACCAAGTCAAAGTCAACTATTTTTTGAGAGTGTACTGTGTGCCAGGAGCTATGCTAAGTGTTTTATGCACATTAACTCACTTAAGTCTCACAGCAGTTTTATAAGGTAGGCATTAGCATAATCCTCACGTTACAGAGGAGAAAATTGAAGCACAGAGAGGGTAAATATAATAACTAGTCCAAGATTACATAATGAGCATGAATGTGATTTAAAACTACATCTATTTGAATTTAAAGCTGATTCTATTATTTGGAAGATTTAAAATTACACAATTCAATTTCTTTAATAGACATAAGACTATTCAAGTTATCTATTTCTTCTTAAGTGAGTTTTTGTAGCAGTGTCTTTCAAGGAATTGGCCTCTTTTCCAAAGCTAATCCTCTTAATCAGTGTACTACTCTAGTATGTATCCCTCTTTTAGGAGTGTTTATAATCTATTATAGAGATACTATGGAATGAATGTCCTCCAACTAGTTACTTAACCAGGGTGTTATGAGAGCCATATAGAGATTTTAGAAAGTAGAAAATTATCTTAAGAAAAACCAGGTAATCAAGTGATTTGATTATATCTGTGACACTTACTTTTCTTTAAAAATGAAAAGAAATTATAGCACTCATAAAAAATTGTTTCTGATTTCTAAAGCTGAATCCAAAGTAACACATGCTTTCTGATTTTTCAGTTGTTTCTGAAAATGTGACAATTCAAGAGACAAGTACAACTCTTTCACAACAAACAGATTTGACAACTCCAGCCCGAATTACTGGACTAAAACCGCGAAAGACTGCACATTCCTCTACAGTGTTGTCTAAAAGCATTCCTATATTTGCTACTGATTATACAACCATATCATATTTAAATACAACATTTCCACCTCTGGAAACAACAACTGCACCAAAAAATTTTAAGGCATCCATAGCTGAGACAGCTACACTTGCAGCAGATGTTTTATTTACTTCAGCATCTGTCATTCTGCCTATCCAGAGTACATGCATAGACACGCCCACCAATTCCATGAAAATAACTAAATCTCCATCTTCAGAAAGCACCAGGACAACAAAAATGGCTGAAGCCAAGACTACTGAGACCTTTCATCCAAATACAGCTACTAATTTCCTATCCACATTTGGATTTACCAAGAATTCAGTTGTATCTAAAACTTCAGCAATTGACTCTCAGTCGGCTGTTATGAAGACAACATCTTTATTCTCAACTATTGAGTCAATGTCCATGTCTACAACATCTTGGCCCAAACACAAATCCACAGATATTTGGGCACTCCCTGTCTCCACAGCTGGCCAGAAGTTTCTTGCATCTACAGCTGCTGAAACTGTACCTTGGTCCACAGTGGAAGAGTCTTCAGCTACAATTGCTCACACTGGGACTGCATCAGCATTTCCACCTGAGTCTGTGCTCATCTCCACAGCTGCTCCAACAGATTGTGTATTTCCTAGAAATCAGACAGCGTCTACATTGGCAACAACTGATGTGGAGACAACATTTACAGTCCATTCGACTCTCCCAACTAGACTTTTTGAGATCACTCCTGCCCTAGGAATAGCTGAAACAGAATTGACATCTACAAATTTTCAGGATATCTCCTCACCCAAAGTGGAAGATGTCATGTCTACCTCCATGCCAAAAAACACCTCCTCTATGGCCCTTGCTTTCATAACATCCTTTATGTTTACTGAAACTCAGAGTGTACAGACAGTTATTGGTGCTGAAATGACACATACAGCCTTGACCTCTGGAATCACACTTGCACCTATAGAGGCTGACACTATGTTTTCCCCCATAATCACAGGACCAGTATATACCCAGAATACTCCCACAGCTGGTGAACACATACATACTTTGATTTCCACTAGATCAGCTTCCAAATCCAAGGTATCTGAGTCAGTTCCCACATCTATGACTGATGAAGCTGCCTATCTATTCTCCACCAATGAGACCACTTGGACTTCCAGGCCAGACCAGACCCTATTGACATCTATGAATACAACCACCATACTTACATTTGTGCCTAATGAAAATTTCACATCAGCATTCCATGGGAGTAATACAGAACATTCATCCACAACTACTAATATTATCACCCCACCAGAAGCAGCCACAGAGAGTGAGGCTACCACTACCACTGATGCTACTACAGCCAGATATACAGCAGCTCTATCCAAACTGACATCTCCATGGTTTGCTAAATTCTCCACAGTTCCTGGAACCACATCTGTAACCAATATGCCTGAGTTTAAATTTACTACTTTACTTTTAAACACCATCTCTATGTCCACAGTAGCTGCAAATGAACTTCATTCAACACCAAGGGAGACAGTTGTTTCACCAGTAGATATGATATCTACTCTTGCTGATGTTAAACCAAATTTTTCTACTGAAGAAAGTGTTTCTGAGACTACACAAATGGAAACAAATGGTACAATTGCCTTTGGAGATGCAACAGCCCCTATACCAAAGTCTACAACAACTAAAAGATTTAATACTACTGTGACAAGAAAAGAAACAGCTTCCCATTACCTTAAGGAAAAATCAACTATAGCAGCGGTAAATGAGGTTTCTCCATTTTCAACAATGTTGGAAGGGACAGATGATTTAGCACAAATGGTGACAGCCTCTGTCACTGTTTCCCTTTTTCCTGATATAGAAAAGTTGACTACCCCATTAGATAATAAAACTGCAACTAGTGAAGTGAGAGGAAGTTGGCTATCAACAAAATTGGTGAAAACCACACCTAAGAGTTCATACAATGGAACTACAGAAATCTTTAATTCTACCCACACCTATACAGCATATTGGACTTCAGAGACATCTAAAGGGACTTCAACTCCATCTCCTACTTCTGGGATCACACAGATATTCCCTGAACCCCTGGGTGCTTCCATCGCAAGGATATTGGAGACCAGTTTCCCCACTACCCTTAAAGACATGACAACTATGACTTTGTCTGCCAGTATCTTGCCTTCAAAGCCTACAGCTGCTCATTCCTCAGCAACCCTTATGCCTGTTACCCATATGTTCTCACTGTCAGTTAATGTCTTTGCTGCGGTGTCTGAGGAGATTAAGGGGACCATGTCTGAGCTTTCTACACTGGCTAGGGCTTTCACTACATCTATGCTCTCAGATGCTTCAAATCCATCATCAACTACAGTGACCACAGCATTGGTGCCACCATTGGATCAGACTGCTTCTGTGACCAGTGATACCATGCCTACCCAGAGAGACTTGATTCATACTACTTCAGAGGCCACAGTGATCTCTGTCAGAATGACGCCCACGGCAGTTCCCTCTCTGACAGAAACTCTACTCCCCTCGCTGAAAACCCCCACTCCTGTGACAGCTAAGGCTGAGACCACTGTTCCCTCCACTTCAGTTGACAAAGTAATTCCATCCACACACACTCTTGTCTGCTCAAAATTTCCCCCTAACAACATTCCTATTGCATCCTCCACTCATGCGATGTCAACCACATCTATACCAGGAACAACTCAACCCATATCTCAAGTGGAGAAGGCTTCTACCTATGCTCTAAGCTTTCCATATACTTTCAGTGCTAGTGGAGATGTTGTTAGCTTGGCTACTGGCACCACAGAGACCTCTGTTGTTGATGAGATCATGTTCTCACACACCTCTGCCAATGAGCTTACTACCTCAGTAGATGGTCACATTTCTCAATCTGCCAAACGTCTTGTAAACACACCAATCTCCAGCCAATTGGTGACTGGCACCTCTATCTTACCTTCTGACAAAGACCAGATGACCAGCTCCCTGCTGAAAACCCCTAAAACTACAGAGGTGACAGAAATATCCCCATCAAAGAATTATTTTATTTCACATCCCCAGGGTACTTCATCCTTGGAAATGACAGACACAGGATTTTATGAAACCACAAAAATTTCCAGTCACCAAACACATTCACCTTCAGAGATTACACTTGGGACTCCACCTGATGGGAATTCAGCTTCATCTCCCACTTCCAGGAGCACACAGACCACACCTACCTTGACCTCAAGTAACACAGTAGATGTTGACATTTCAGAAATGTCTACCAGTCGTGAGAAAACAGCTCTCCGTTCACAAGCTCTGACAATCACCACTTGTTTGCCTCCTGAAAAAGAAAGCATGAGTGTCCTTTCAGTATATACTCCCAGGACTGTGGAAATGATAGTAAGCTCCACCTCAGTGACACACCCTGTCTCATACCACCAGGATACTTCATTTGTAGATACTACAACTTCCAGAACAACCAGAATATCAAATCCTGTGAACATCGCCACAACTCTTTCACACTTGCCTTCACCTAGGACACAGCCTGAGGTGACTTCAGTTGCCTCTTCCCTTTCTGAAAGCACACAGACTTTCCCTGAGTCCTCATCTCTCTCCACAATCGGACTATATAATGCCAATTTTACAATGATCTCTACTGACAGGATCACTCCACTAGTTTCTGTTCCAAATGTACCTACGACGCTTCTTAGAGAAACCTCTGTGGCAACATCCATTCCTATTTACCAGATGTCCTCATTGCCAGTTAATGTCACTGCGTTCATCTCCAAAAATGTTTCTGACATTCCCACAACACTAATAACTAGGTCTTCTAAAACAACACACCCAGATTGTTTGAAAAGTCCCTCTATAGCCACTTCTGGGCCTATATCTGAGATGTCCTCCATGCCAGTTAATGACTCTGTTTTCTCATCCACAGCAGTTTCTTCTGACACTTACACAACAGTTGGGTCATTCTCTACTCTATTGTCTTCAATCACCCTTAGGACTACTATGACCATACAAACATCTACATTGGGTATCACACCTGTGACATATGCTGAGCCTACTTCAAAAAGCACAATGGTTTCCTCTGCTCTCACTACTTCAGAAATGATAGAAGTAGCTTCAAGGATCACACCTACATCCTCTTCTTCTCCAACAGAGCCAACATTTTCCTCTATGAAAACCATTCCAACCACTATTATGGCTGGGACAGTGACTCCATTTATAGGCACCACTCCCTCCTATGTGCACAGTTCTAAGAACGCTGAAGCTATTTCCTCCATTCCAAAGACCATGTGTTCACCATTTCTATTAACAACCCAACACTCATCACAAGGAGATGAGGCTACAACTCTGGGCATATTACCTGGGATTACTAACAACTCCCTATCTGCCATGAGCAGTAGTAGAGTGGCAGCCATCACGAATACTTCTTTCAGAACCACTGTCCCTGAAAATGTGCTTTCACCTACTCCTTCAGATAATCTTCATACTTCCTTGGATATTCAGGTTTCCCCATCTTTGACTAGCTTTAACAACACTCCTGGACCCACAAAAAGTGTAAAAGACACCACCACTTATATTTCTTCTAATATAGGAAAGATGACTTCCTTGTCAGAAAACATTTCCTTAACAGCTGAAGTAACAAAAAGTGCCAAGTCTGTGAATACCCCTGTTTCATACTCTCCATGGATCCCATCCAGTGCAACTCTACCCTCTTTGACATCATTTCCTTATTCACCTCATAGTACTGAAGCCAAGCTCTCCACTCCAAAGACCTCTGTTCCTCCCACATCCCAAATGGTTGAATTTCCAGTTCTGGAAACAAGAATCACATCTAGTAACACCCAGTCTCTGCTTATGACTTCCTGTAAGACACCCACAGCTGAAGGTTCTCAGTTTCAAATATCCACTACTACTCATGTACCTACACCCAATGAGATGAAAACAGAGGCTCTAAACCTTGTTCCTGGGTCTTTGTCAACATTCTCAGCTTCTCAGACTGGTCTAGTATCTAGAGATGTTATGGCAATGTCATCAATTCCCACCACAGAAATTCTTCCTACCTATGGGCTTTCTGAGAACCCTTCATTATCAACATCTTCAGGAGCTATCCCTACCACTTTGGCTGATATTAAGCACATGTTTGAGAAAACAACCACATCTATAACATCTGGGGCCAGAATCCCATCAAAGCCTTCTGGTACCACCTCAGCACCTATAATCTCAAAGGCTACTACTTCACCCATGCTGGCTTGGATCTTATCTAGTCTCCCTTCAAGTCCCCCTCTGGCAACTGTATCTAATGCTCCTCATGTTATAACTTCTTCTATAGTAGAGGTGTCAAAATTCACATTTCTGACTTCTGACACAATACCAGTGTATCCATTCACTAACCTTACAACACTACCTTTTCCTACTGTAAGCAGCATACTCACCCAAACCACTCCTGAACCTATAATGGGCAGTATCACTACTGGCTTCCCAACTTCTCTCCCTATTTCTATAAGAATCACAGATGACAGCGTGTACATTTCAACATCCCCTGAGGCATCCACCAGAACCACTGTGACTACCAACTCCAGGATTGTGTCTCAACCTCCATTCCTTAGTGGAATGAGTATGTCACCTTCTACAACTGACCACACCCTATCTGTTGGTTCCAGCCCTCTGCCTAGCCCTACAATAACATCTGCATGGAGCAGACTTCCAGTTACAGCAGCACCTGCTACTTTAATTTTTCCTAAGCCCACATTGGACTCCCTTCTAAATATAATCACTACCACATCTGCTGCTCCTGGAACCTCATTTCCACTTATATCCTCTGGAGTGACACATCCTTCTACAACAACTGTGTCTTCGCTAGTATCTTCCTCTTTTGAGGAAACCTGGCTGGACTTCACACCATCCTTTGTATCTATGGAAGCATCAACTTCGCCTATTGCTTCTAAGTCCACAGGTACTGCTCCATAAGGCGTGCAGTGTATCCTTAACAGATGCATGCACAATGGGCCACGTGTTCTCCAAGGTGGCCAGTTCTCTGAAGGCAGAAAAGAATGAAGAAGGCTGCAGGTGTTTCTTATCTCCTTTGGACAGTGGGTACAGTGGGTACCTTGTCCAAAAACAGAATTCTCTAGCCATCTTTCTTTTGTCTGCTTTATTGAAATATAATGCAAATGTATCTTTTCATTCAGCATGATAGTTTCTAAGCCTCCTTTCTTCCCATTTTGTTCTTGATGTTCTGACTCTGATTCTGCCAATATGAACATGTACTAGAAACTTCACCTCTTCCCAGTGAGAGGATCATATGGTCTTAGGTTTGACCATGTTGACCACACACCAGAGAATACCGAAAGATGTCCTATCTTGCCCTTTGAATTTCTCTTATGCAGGTCTCAGCTTTCCCCAATCCCCACCTCTAGTTATCTAGGAAAATTTATCCATGGCCAGAGCGTATTTGATTTTCATATTGTTCAAATTTTGAATGTTCCTGTAATTTTTAACATTCCAAAACAGAAACTTGATAGGATATACAAGAGCAAGAGGGAAATAAGGAGAGAATAACCTAAAGCTGAAAGGAAGGCACAGGAAGAAAAATATAGTTATTTTCTCAGGGCAAATGATCTGGTGAGATAATTTCCAGCTTGACCATTGGATGAATTGAAAATCCGTTGACCAGTGAAAGTGGAGAATTTGGAGGATGTGCAGAATGTCTATCAACTGTGTAGAAATCAGGGAATTGCTTAAAAAATTTAAGTAAAAATAAGATGGTAACATCCTGTTTTGCTTTTTGATATGGAGCTGAAAGAGCTGGTTCTTGACTTTGGAGTTAAATTAAGCAAACATTAGGAAAGAGACATTATTGTTTTGTTTGCTTTAATATGGAGAAGACTCTTAACCAAATTTAGAGAAGTAATTTTTTTGAACTAAATGAATGAAATTAACTTCCTTATTTTTAATTACAGTTTCCTTCTACAATACTGAAATGAGCTTCTCTGTCTTTGATGAAGAGCCAAGGATCCCTATTACCAGTGTTATAAATGAATTTACAAAAAATTGGGTAAAATAATATTTTGAATATTTGTGGTACATATAGACATATGTGAATATATATATGACAAAGACTGAATAGCTTAAAAGTAGGCTTTACTTTTTTCTACCAATAATCCATTTCACAGGTAATTAGTTTTTTTTTCCCTGCAAATCTGTCTACTCTGTAAGCAACACCATGAGGATGTATGTAATCTCTCTTTCATAGTACCAATGCTGAAAGCTTTTATAGACTGTGATTATTTTCATTTGTTTATATCTGTACATTTCCCTCCACTGACACAAATTCTGAGCCTTTGCCAAATTTTCCTATTTGGGGAAAGTAGGAGAGCAGATAACAAAGTCTAAGCCATTGTATTTAAGTATTTTTGTTTCCTGCATTTTATTTTTTTTTCTATCTCTAATAATTTTTTTTTTTTTGAGACAGAGTCTTACTCTGTTACCCGGGCTAGAGCACCGTGGCATCAGCCTAGCTCACAGCAACCTCAAACTCCTGGGCTCAAGTGATCCTTATGCCTCAGCCTCCTGACTAGCTGGGACTACAGGCATGTACCACCATGCCTGGCTAATTTTTTCTCTCTATATATTTTAGTTGCCCAGCTAATTTCTTTCTATGTTTTTAGCAGAGATGGGGTCTCACTCTTGCTCAGGCTGGTCTCGAACTCCTGGTCTCAAACGATCCTCCCGCCTCCGACTCCCAGAGTGCTAGGATCACAGGCGTGAGCCACCGTGCCCGTCCACAATGAATGTGTTTTTTTTTTTTTTTTTTTTTTTTTTTAGACAGATTCTCAATGTCTTGCCGGGGCTAGAGTGAGTGCCGTGGCGTCAGCCTAGCTCACAGCAACCTCAAACTCCTGGGCTCAAGCAATCTTTCTGCCTCAGCCTCCCGAGTAGCTGGGACTACAGGCATGTGCTACCATGCCCGGCTAATATTTTCTATATATTTTTAGTTGGCCAATTAATTTCTTTCTATTTTTAGTAGAGACGGGGTCTTGCTCTTGCTCAGGCTGGTTTCGAACTCCTGACCTTGACCAATCCGCCCGCCTTGGCCTCCCAGAGTGCTAGGATTACAGGCGTGAGCCACCGTGCCGGGCCTCACAATGAATGTTTTATTTATCCTTATATTTTTTCTGATAACAAAACTAATACATGCTCTGTAGCAAATTCAGATATTGACATCTAAAACCCAGAAACTAAATATCCTTTCTAATACCGCTGCATATTAATAGTTTAAACTCCTCTTAATAGTTTAAGATATATTCTTTTAGATTTCTTTCAGTACATATTATAACATTGATGCATGTGTATTTTTTTTTACAAAAATAATTGGAATTATACCAATTATGCTATTCTGCAACTTGCTTTCCACACCCCCTTCCACTTAACCATGCATCTTTGAGCATATTCATGCTGGTGAACATAGATCATACACTTTTAACAGGTACATAGGATTTCACTACATGGTTTCATGTAGTATTTTTTTAATCTAGGTATCCATTGGTGGATATTTGTGTTTTTTTCTATTTTTTCTCTATTTATAAACAATTCTGAAAACAATGCCCTTGCAATAGATTTCAGGGCACTTGAGTGCTTCTATAGGATAAATTCTTAAAATTGGAATTGATAGGCCAAAGAATGGTAAACATTTTACATTTTAATAGCTATCACTAAATGGCCTCCCTGATAGGTGATACTAACTTCCAGCCCCACTCCTGAACAGTGAATGATCATATCTGCTTGCCCACTCTCCCTATCAGCACTTATTTTCAAGTGTATACGACATGATTATAAGTGCTTGAAAATGGTGGGGGCATTAGTCTGCTCAGGATGCAATAACAAGATACCACAGACTGGGTGCTTAAACAACAGACATTTCTTTCCTCAAGGTTCTGGAGGCTAGAAGTCCAAGATTAAGGTGTTGACAGTGTTGGTTTCTGATGAGGCCACTCTCCTTGGCTTGCAGATGGCCACTTTCTTGCTGTGTCCTCACATGGTCTTTCCTGTGTGCGTGCATCCCTGGTCCCTCTTCCTCTTCTTATAAGAACACCCATCCTATTGGAGTAGGGCCTCACCTTTATCACTTCATTTAACCTTAATGACCTTCCTAAAGGCCTTATTGCCAAGTATAACATCAGGGTTAGGGCTTCAATATTTTAATTTTAGCGGGAAACAATTCAGCTCAGAACAGTGGGTAAAATGTAAACTGAAAGACTGAGTGGAACAGATGGAAGTGTTGAGTCTGCTGCAATAATGAATGTAGCTTAACGATCACAACATCCCAGGTGACTTTTCTGGGTTAAAATAGAGGAGCAAAATACTAAAACTGATTTTTTTTTTGTCTTGTACAGTTGAATTCCGCATTTCAGGACAGTGAATTTTCTATTACTAATCTGGCCATCCAAATTAAAAGCAGGTATGTAAATGACATCTACTGTGGGTCTATTCCTATCTGGAGGGGTTTTCCTTTGTTTATGTCTGGGATTTAGGGGCTGACACATTTTTCATTGCGTCTTCCTTTCTGAGTATAAATCCTCTTTGGAATGAAGAAGAACTTTGTATTATTACTGTAAGGTGGAAATCCAATGGGAGAACAAAACAAAACAAAATAAATAGGGGAAGCAATGGAATTAGACTGAGTTACCTCTAATGCCACTTTAATCTCTAAAATTCTATGATTCGGCAACTTAAGGAAAAAAAATCATGCCTTAAAAGGATGAGAGACTAGGCATGGCCAATGCATAAGGATTTATAGAACCTTTTATATTTGGATCATGCATTTTCAGGAATTAGAAATTACAAAGGGAACTTGAAATGTTTAAAGTGATAATGTTGACTAGTCCAAGGCTTGCTTGGAGCACAAATTTCCAGAGGTGATTGCAGTGAAATGGGCAGGCACTGAGTGGTATCAAGGAAACCTGGCAAAGGCAGTTGTTCACCTGAGAAATACTTCCTCTAATCTTGCCCTGCACATATAGTAGTCCTCTGTTAAAGGGACCCCCAGAAGAAGCCCTTTGAAAAATAGGCATGACTCTGTTAAGCCATGATAGGCTGATTTTTAAAACACTAAATGTGAGGCGAACGTGACCCACGTCAGAGCGATGTGGGGGGGCACTATGAAGGGGTGGGATATGCTTGAAAAATATAGTGCCCTTTTTATTAGGACCCTTCTTATTAGTGCCCTTTTATAGAAGGGTCCCCAGAGAACTGTCTTTTTTCTTTTACCATGTCAGAACATAGCAAGAAGGCATGATTTGTGAATCAGGAAAGGAGCCCTCACGAGACACTGAATCTGCTGGAGTGTTGATCTTGGACTTCCCAGTCTCCAGAACCTTGAAAAATAAATTTCTGTTGTTTATGAGCTACCTACTCTGTGGTATTTAGCTATAGCAGCCCAGATGGACTAAGACATTACGTTTACAAATGTACAAAATGGTTTGGGAGGATCACTGGTGAGGGCTGCAGTACAGGGGGGCAGTGACTATTTCTTTCCCTCTGATTACTTTTTATAACCAGCACATATTACTGGTTATTTCTTTTGGATTAAAATAAATGGGTGAGTAATATGCACTATTTGGTTGCAGAATATATGTTTATCTTTTGGTAATAGGAACTTTCTGTGGTTTTGTGCTTTGACAAGATTAGTGTCAGTTGGAAGGCAGAACATCAGGTTCACTTTGTCCTCACATGACGTAGGATGAGATCAGGAGCCTGGTTCTCCAGGGATGCTGAGTCCAGCAAGGCTGCCACTGCTGCCCCCTGTTCCCTGTTGAGGTGGCCGCTCATGCCTGATCAGGACGTTTTTGCTGCTTGAAAGGAAGATTTGGAATTTTAACCAAAAGGGTGGGTTTATCCTTGTACACATTTGAGCAAACAGGGTTCTAAAGTCTGAGAGATCACAATAGGAATAATTTTCAGACCCTAAATATGAGCTAGATGAGGCTCATGATCTCTTCTTGAAAATATCATAGGAAAATGCTTTTTGGAACAAGGTAGGAGAATTGACCTTTTATCTAATGCTGGTGGCTGATGACACTCAATTTTATGTGCTGATGTGCTGATGAGCCACAGATGCAGAAACCTGAGCTTCACTCTTTTAAGTAATTTGATGATTTTAAATTTTAATAATTTTATTATATATGTGCATATGTGTTATATTAATTAACTTACATATTTTATATATACTGGTTGAAAATATTTTTTTTCATTCCAGTCAAATGAAAAAATAAATTATTAGATGAGAATTAGGCAGTCTTAGGTGAGAGGTTAGACGGAACACACATTGTTTTTACATTGCTTTTGTTAATCTGTTCGTGGAGCTCTTTTTCATTTCTTTGCATTTCTTTTACATAAGAGTCTTTTTTTTCCTATTAGATTCTGAAAGTGAGGAGAAATGCATAGCCATGTATATCTACCGGGGATTCTTAGGGCAAGAAGTTTGACAGTTTGTTTCAGCTGATGATGTTTAAAATGTGAGTGTAGCTGATCAAAGAACTCGGTGGTGATTATATTGTTTTAACCCTCCATACACATTATTGAAAAGATATCTGAGTTCTGAAGAACAGGCCAAATCTTATTTACCTGCTGCTATCCATAAGGTGGTAGAGTTTAAATCAGTTTGAGATCTTCAATGGAGGCTGTGTGTCCACAGATTAATATTGCTATAAATGCCAGGGAGGAAGGAAAGCTTGTTTCTCTTGCATGAAAACTGGGACCTGGATTAGCAGCCCAAAGAATGAAGACGAGTAGAGTAGGTAGCCTCTAGGCATCCAGAAGATTTTCATATCATCTGCACTAAGAGTTGTGAGTGTCTTCAAAGGCTTTGAAAAAAATCATCCTCATTTCTAGACATCATTACACAAACTCATTAAATGCTTCAAACTTTGCCTGAGCAAGGGAAATGGAACACATTCTGAAGGAGCTAAAAACATTCTATTATACTAATGATTGTATATGTTTTTAACTTTCCTGATTTGGCTGAAATTTACCATGTGTCAGCCAATAGATGACTGAACATGTCAGCTGAGAAGAAATTGAACTGAAGGGAACAGTGATGAGAGTTCTCTTTGAAAATATATAACATTTAAGTAAGTCTAATGGAATGATCCATTGAATGGGCATCCATGGATACCAATGATTAATTCTGATTTAAAGAATTTTTATCTCATTTTAAAAGTGCTTCTATATTTTCATCGAAGTCTTCATGATGAGTCCTAAGTCTCTTTCTGTTTTTAACTGCACCTTTTAGACATTACTTGGGGTAGTGAATTGCTAATCAGCAAAACCAAGTAAATAACCCTTAAATTTCTATGAAGGTTACATAGAACAGTAAGGGTCAATCTTTGTGGACACAGGCTGAATCTTTATAACTGTCTCAGAATTCATTTATGCATTTGTGAATTCATGAGAAAGTCGCACATTAAGGACAACTTCTGGCTTTTAAGGTAATCACCTAATTTGATAATGCAAAGCTATTTTTTCTTTAAGTTGATTTACTTGGTGTGTTTATTCTATTTTTACTTTTGATGACTCGCATAAAATGTAACATAATGTCAAGAACTCAAAAGGATGTGCTTTGTGTCGATTCACAGCTAGGGCAGACTTGGTTGAAATGTGAGATCTTTCATTTGACCTTCATGTAACCCTGATCTGGGAGGACAGCATGTCTCTAGGGGAAGAACTTAATTTAATTTCCATGTATGTCAAGTCCTCCGTTTCTTCAGTGTGGAGGCTGCAGAGAAGTGTCAAATTCTGCAGAATCAGGTGTTCTGTGTTGGAGACGTAGAATACATTCTCCAGGGGTTAAAGTTAGGACCACCAAGTAGACTTCATTCTAAGGCCTTGGGGGAACGCTGAAGCCATAGATTGGGAAGATGGAAAATATTTCTTTACCCTGTAAACTATTCATCTTCCATTTCACTTTTAATACGTGTGCTCATGATAGCATCGACAAAGAAAGTTCCAAAGGCCACACTTAGAACATCTAAGTTTATTATTTTGTATTTTTCCAGCTGAAAACAATGGTTGAAAATTCTAGCACGTCAAACAATGGAGTTTAAATTTCTAATATGTTTCCTGTGTTTTTCATCCCCAAAGAATTATAGCACACTATTCGTAAAGGTTAAATGTAGGAAACTCTGTGGTATCTACAAGATAAAGCTAATTTCATTTGGCTATTTGAATTTCCTTCTTTCCCCACATATCTCTGGTTTGTGGAATAGTTTATTATCCTGTAGAGTGACAAAAATTTCTAGCAAGACCAAAGTTAGTAGCTTAACATGATTTAACACTTCCGTGATTCTGAAATCATAGTTATATAAGTTCAGCATAAGGTGATCTCATCTCTGTTTCATGCTGCTAGCCTGTTGGAACTAGCAGCAGCCTGCTAACCTGCTAGCCTGCTAGCCTCTCTGTGGAACTCTAGGTCATTATCCTACTGTAAGAACTTCTCTATGATAAGTGAATTACAGTAGCAAAGAAGCAAATGGTTTTAGAATGGCCATTGGATGAGTCATGAGTGAGGAAGATACAGAGAATAACTCCAGCTTAGACACTTTGTAAAGCTCCTACTGGCTTGGCCATGCTAGACTCCTTCCATGATAAAATATATTTTTTTAGAACCTAAAGAGTAATAAATAGATTACTTGACTATGATTTCACTTAACAAGAAATATTGCTTTAGATGCTGTGAAATACTTTAGGTATTTAAGTAACAAATGAAACTACTAAGGGTATATTTTTTTCATTTCTTGGGTAATATTTTCATGACATCTTACTCAAAGTCCCACTTCCTGTCTGCGCTTCAGTTTGGTGTTGGCTAGAATTCTGATGTGTGGTGAAGAGAGGGGAAGATTGAGCAGAAGGGGGAGAAGGAGGAGTTTATTAATCAGGATAGGACAAATGCTATAACAAACAACCTCCAAACCCAAGAAGCTTAAAATAGTAAAAATCTACTTTTTGCTTTTGTTAAAATTCCATACAGGTCAGAGGGACAGATACTCTACTCCAGACACTCACTCAGGGACCAAATCTCCTTCTCTACTGTGACTCTACATCTCTCCTCTGTGACTAGGAGTTTGCCTGGTCTCATCCACTCGCAGGTAAAGAGAAGAGAAGGCATCCAGAAGACACACTTGTCTTAACTACCTCTGTACAGAAGTGGGAAAAAAAAACAAACAAAGACAAAAACACCAGAAATCTATGAAATGTAGTTTAGCTTTCTATCTAGGAACAGGAAAAGTATGAATAATGGGTCTGCATATCGCCAATCTCTGTCACAGGTGGTGTGCAGGATGGGAAGTAAAGTAAGTTGAAAAGGGTCAGCTTTTCCCCACAGGTATGAGATGGGGTGGATGGATGCTTGGGGATTTAAATGGAAAATACTATATTAGTTCTATTTCCCTCCAAAATGATGGCAATATTACAAGTTTTGTGTGTGTTAATTTTGATAATTTTGGAGTGGCAGCTTGTGTGTGTGTGTGTATGTGTGTATGTGGTAATCCTTTCAAATTGTGGCAAGTATTTTCTCTTCAGATTCATGTAAACTCAATTTTTTTTGTGGTCCCTGGTTAAAAGTTTATGAAGGCTCTTCCATCTGCTTGATAAAACTTATCCCTTCAAAGGTGCTGAATTCTAAGACCAAGACCCAGGGATGGTGAAAACCAAGCCTTTCCATGCATGCCACGAGTTGACGTGGTTGGAAGTAAGACATCTTGGTGCCATGCTTTTCTTCCCAATGTGACATGTGTATAAATTAAGCCTGAGGTTCAACTGAGCCCCTTCCAGGAAAGAGCCCTTGAGAAAGAGAAAGCTGTTTATTAAGGACCTAAAACTAAAAATGGTAATGTTCACAGGCATTTCATGATTTTATATACTTACGGAGAATTCTTAGTGACACTCACCTAAGTGTCACTGGAGAGATGTTTTAATTCTTTCTTTGCTTTTTGCTTGTGAGAGGCTATTGTCATTTGACTCTAGAAATTAAGAATTTGAATGTTTCCTTTGGAAGGTATTGGGGACATTAGAATCTGTTTAGAGACATCAGAATATATACTTGTTTTAATTACAGTTAAACACAAGGATAAATGTCCTGAAGTTGAAAAGTCACCTGGGAAAAACAACCCTCAGTACAAACTCTTATGATTTAGAAAACTAATCTGATTGCTATTTTTTCATCATCAACATGTGATTTAGCAAGCATCTGTGTGCCTTCCTATGGTTTCTGGAACATGGTTTTTGGTTTACTTTTGCTTTGGGGAATATATTTTTACTTTCATACATGTTGATAGTAAATCAGTATTGAATATTTTGTTGAAAATACTTTTTAAAAAATGTTCCCTTTCGGCCACATATCCTGGGAGCGACGTAAGTTACAATCTGATGGGAAATGCATTCTCAGTCATGTGTTACAAAATTAGAGGACCAAAGGTTTTTTAAAAGCAATTAATAATAAAAAATCAGAGCAGATTGATGGTTATCTTTATCTTTGTCACTTACCGGAATTGTATAATATTCACTTGGTGGATGAGAAAACAATGGACTTAAATTTCGCTCAGAGAAAAGAGCCCATGATTCAGATGCTACTTGGTACATATTTTATAGCTATGTAAACTTTTTGCATTCTTAAGCAAATGACAGTTACTGATCTAATTGTTACAACTTGGTATATAAACCTTAGTAGTGATAATTGTGTTATGGAATTATCTACTTTATCTCTTCCCAGATTTTTTCACTTTTACTGCAATAAGTGATTAATATAAAGAGCATCTGTCTTGTGTATTATTTCAGAAAACAGATCTGGACTTGCCATTGTGAAATATTACTAGAGAAGCTGACGTTGAGACGTGGAGTGGGACTTCCAGTGCATAACACCCTAGTGTGTCTTCTTGATTTACATTTACATGATATTCCTTAATAAAAATGTTTGTGTCCACTTCGTTCTATATTTTCATTGTCCTTTTTGTTGTTGTTGGTTGTAAACAAAAGGTTTTAGATTTATGTGGAAACAACCAGACAAAGTATAATAGACATTTTTGTCAAAACACTTACCTTTAAAACACGCTAAAATTCTTTTTTCTTTTAAAAAAAAGTTCTTAGGGACCTACCTCTACATATGTTTCCTTTTTTTAGAAAATTACATAGTAGTCAAAGAAGTGGAAAACATTTGTATTGTAAAAATGTAAAAATTTAAAGCAAAAGACAGGAAAAGTACTTACTATTTGATAAATTTCTTAAATTTAGCCTATTTTAACCCCAATTTGATTATTTAAAAACATGACATTTATAATGGCAAAATCTCCCAATAAAGTTAAAAATATTATCATTCAGGAAAGCTTGTTTAGGAAATTCAGAAACTAAAAATAACCAAAAAATGTATAAAAAAACTATTTTGGGGAAAGTGTTATTGTTTCATTTGAATCAATTCTGCAAACATTAATCATTTAGTTGTAAAAAGAAACAAGTTTTTGTTTCTAGGGTTTTTATATTTGTTTTAATCATCCTTCATAATTTCAAACCTTATATGAAATATACCCCTATTGAATATAAGATGGAAAACTGCTTCATTGCTGGGTTGCTGTGTGGCAAACACAGAGACAATGCCCCCCCATCACGTCCCTACGTGGATTTAAGCTTCCAGCTCAACCAAGCAGAAGGGCACATAGTATTTAAATAGAATGAAATGTGTCTATGTGAATAATATCTCGATGAAAATGTTTCTATTGTTTTCGGCTACAATAAAGCAAAGTATGATACCCAGAGGGGGACGTGTGCCAGGAACACTGGGTTATGAAAACTTTATGCATTTCATAGCAACCATTCTGGTTCTGACTCTTGTTGCCTGGGGCAACACAAGAATGTGCTGCCAGAGCCCGTTTTCTAAATAGCAACATAGAACTCTGATTTACACTGTGCAACTTGTTTAGTTTCATATGTTGCCTTTTGGGATGCCTCCTGGCACTCTCCTGGCAGAGGTAATGTTGTATTCCAGTTTTTCAGGCTCACTTCATGAGGCAGATACTCTTGTAAAAGCTACGTGACTCATTCTCTTTTGTGAAATGCACTCGACATCAAGTCCTGTGAAGTATTCATCCAAACACTTAGAATTTTACAACCACCGTCGAGAGGCCCAGCAGTGCAAGTTAATGCACTGCAGTGACGTTATTGGACTTGAGATGAAGTGACTTTTTCACATTATTTTGAGTATGGAAATGAATTGCTTGTTGTCTCCATGATGTTGATTAAACTCACACTCCCTACGACTATCCAAGATGTTCTACCATGTCTCGAGACTACATCAATATTTAAAGTAGGCGTGCTTAAGTAAATTACTATATTATCTGAAACTACAGGAAAATGTACTTTTTACCTGTGTACATGAAGTCTCTCCTTATTCTTTTATTGAGTCATTCCTAATTATGAGAGTTGTCCTCTAGGTCTTCCTTAAATTGCGTTCGTTATATTCAGAGGATTCACAGGTGTCTGAATGGATTGCGTTTTGAAATGTAGAAGTGAGTGGGCTTAAGCTTCAGCAGGCTGTAGGTGGTAAGAGCTTCTTGGTAGAGGTAATGTAAGATGCTAGAGCACACAATCTTGAGATATATGGAGTTTCTGATTTTGTAAACAGTGAGGGTGATATTGATGGCAGAACAATAGGATTGATGTAGAGCAGAAGAAGTAGTCGTCCATGTAAGAGTTAAGGTACAGTCTTGCCTAAAACTAAAGAAGTAGTGTTTTGACCCAGTTCCTTGCTAGTCCTCTACCTTTAGAGATAAGCCTTGTAAGTGAGAGTCAAATTAGACTAATTACGCCTTTTCCTGGAATTTTACTTCCTTTGAGAACTGGACAGTTTCATATACCCCAACATAGCTGTTCTCTCTCTGGTTCTCTGGTAAGCTGTCACCCAGTTTGAGTTAGACCAGATGGATTCTTTTCTTAACCAGAGTTTTCTGAGCTTTAACTGAATCAGATGCTTGCTGTAATTCAATGCTATGAAATCTTCAAATTATATGCCACAGAATCAAGAACGGAGTGATCATCTTGCCCCAGAAATATAATAATTTATCCAGCACCAAAATATAGAACTTACAAAAACAGAAATAAACTTCTGATTCTGAGTATTTTAAAAATATTTTAAAAATATTAAATTTTAGCCTTGGTGTGTCTGTTGAAGTGCCATTGAAATAAAATAAAGGCACAAGTCTTTGCCAAGCAGGGTTTTGGCATTTTTCTTCTGAAAACATTCAAAAGCACTTGGTTCTCATTGTATATATTCTGTTACATGAATATTTTCCATTATGCTTTGTAAAAGAATTTTAAAACTCTTGAATCTTTAATCATAGAGTGCAAAAACATTTCTCAGCAGCCACCATATGAATCAAGCCCTTGGGTATGCGTATTGAAGAGCAGATGCTGTTCCTGCTTTCCAGAGCCCTGTAGTTTAAATGGGGGTACATTTAAAACCTAAACTAAAAACAAAAATAGCAAGAGAGCTATCCTCCAGCCTCTGTCTATCTACCTATCTATCCAACAAAAGCCAAAGAGAGAGAGAGAGAATCACAAAACACAAAATACATCAATGGCACAAATTTATGTAGAAGGTTCAAAGACGTCAGTAGGATGGAGTTTGGGAATGACACGTATGAATCTACGCTGATTATAGATTTAACTAGTTTTTGGACATGCCTTCCTAAAGAGACCAATGATTGGTTTCATAAGAATTTCAGCCTCCTGTGATGTTTTTGTGGACCCACAGATGATCCTGTTTAAAGTGAGGCACTTGTGACACATTGAATGCACTCTGGCTCTGCAAGAGGGTCTTGAGCCTGTCTGGAGTCTCCTCCCTGGAGCTGCTACCTCGCTTTGTCACAATCTGTCATCTACCTACTCCCTCGTGAATGGTTTATTTTGAAGTTTTTATTTTAATTTTTTCCTCTTATGTTAGCTTTAGATTGATAGTTCTTCTCTCTTGACATCTGTTTTGCCTCACTGAGAATGCTGTCCAAATATAGCACATTACAGTGTTTCTTCATTATCTTTATAGAACAACAGGGTGTAGATGTATGACCATAATTCACGAAGCTTTTTGCAGGATGCTAGGAACTTGCTGGGGAAAGTGCAGTGCATCAGCGACGTTGGAAAGCAGACGATTGCATGGTGTGGCAGAGAACGAGAACACAATACACTCAGCTGTCATTTCCCAACAAGTCTCGTGGTTGTCTGACCCTACCAACAGCCAGGAGGAGCAGCTTCCTGAATCCTAATTCTACATAAGAGAGAAGCATCTTGCACTAACCATGACAGGCTCATCCAGCAGAGATCAAAGTGCTTTCCCAGACAGTTCCCTTATGACTCCTCCATTGGCCAAGAGAGCTGCTCTTTTGCTACCACTGTTCCATTTGTGCTTGGTGGTGGAGACTTAAATTTTTTTTTTTTAATGTGGCAGAGAAAAATGTCATCCCATTTTATGCTGAATAAATAGTTTAATAGCTTTATAAAAATATTTTTTAACCTGAGAAGTGAATGTTGGGTAGAGGTATAACAGGCATTTATCAAGGCAATGTCAAAGGACACTATCAAAATACTTGTAAAAAGCTTAAGTCTTGGAATGACAGGCCACATGTGAGCATATGTGACATAGACGCCTGTCCCACTGGTAGGTAAGTAAATTGTGAAACAGACACTTAAGTAATCTGGCAGAACATTTCTTTGGTAATAGTTTTTAGAACTGAATTCCTTATAAGCATGAAGATTTGAATGGTTTTAGATTATGTTGCATTATTAAAAACAAATTATGTGGCATATAGTACAACTTCCTGCCTTGAAAATTGAGCCAGCATTTATATATATATGTAAAATATATATATCTCCATATATATATATCCATATATCTAAAGGTTCCCAAATATTTCAAGGTTTTTGGTTGTGAGGAAGAAGATAGTATATAATCATGGTAGTCATGGATTTAACATTCTTGGTTTCAGTGATTTGTGTAGGATCCTAATGGTGCATGATGTGTAGTAATCAGTGATTTTGCTGAGGTCTTCATTGAATTGCATGCTTAGAGGGGAAAAAGACATTTGTCTAGTAAGTTAGCCTAGCTGATCATCTAACCTCTTTATTGGATTATGCTATTGTGTTCTCTCTACTCAACCTGTATGAAACAGCCCAGGTGAACTGCAGTGAGAATAGTGCCATAGGTTTGTAGTGTAAGTGTGTATATGTGTGCACGTAAAATGGCCCTGAAAAGAAAGACAATTAATAGTCCTCATGATGGACAAGAAGAAAAGAGATGAGGCTTATGAAAGTTTTTTTAATCAAAAAGTAGAAATTTTGGGGTAAATTAAAAAATGGAATATTAAATTTGGCAGTAGGTCTAGTCTATGCTACAAACAGTGAAGTGCATTTAATTTTATGGAAAAAAATGATGTGGCCATATTGTATTAGTGAATTTAGAGACTTTTATTAAAAGCAATACCTTTAATCATTCTTCAGAAATTTACCCTCTCATACACAGTTGCATCTTGATTGAATTTTTATTGCCTATATATCATATCTCATATATCTGTGTCAACTCTTCAATATGGGGTATTTTTTAAATGACCCTTTAAGAAGATCATTTATTTAACATTTGCAGTGAGATCGTCTATATATAAATGAGTCAATGTTGGATTAGAAAACTTGTGATCTAGTCTCAGTCCTGACATTTACCAACTGCATTATTGGGAAATTCATTTATCCTCTGTAAGTTTCAGTTTTCTCATCCATATGATTTCAACCACAGAGTAAATGATATATTCAGCATTTTCTTGTACAGTATGGAGTATTGTAAAATGGGAGGCTTATTCTTATATGATCTTTTGACTGAATAAAATTTAATATTTATAATGGCCAAAGAAAATGTCTTTACAAGCTGAAATTGTATCACTACATGTAAGAAAAATGAGAAGAGCATTTTCTAATACAAAAGTTGTTCGTAGCATGTAAGGAGATCAAATACAGAAAATGTATGTTCCAGATGAATGACAGGTTGGCTCATATATTTCAACACCTCGCTCAGGCAGGTAATGGTCTTTGAAACTCAGGAGTATTATTCCATTCAAATGTATGGGGGCAACATAGTTCAGAAGACTGTAGCATTTATGGCAATGCTCATAAATGGCCAGGATGAAATCCAAGTTGATTTAGATTATTGCATATTGTGTCAGTTGGAGTTCTTTGGCTAAGTTGAAAAAAAAAAAAGAAAAAAAAATTATAGGAAGCATATGAGATAGTCTGTGAAGTCTAAGGAAGTGTTGAACAACCAGGCCTTCCTGGGATACATTGGATCCAGATCATTATTACCTCCCAGTTGGGGCAGAAATGGGAAAAAGTAGTGGGGAAATCATTTATTATTTTAAAATTATTTGAATTTGGGGAAAGATTGTTCCTAAAATGCAAATTATGCTGCTATTACAACCAGAAATAAATGGGTTGCTCAGCAGGCAAAAACAAAAGATATTGGCTATCCTTACCATGATTAATACAACAACTTTTAAAATGGTCTCTCAGGAAACCTGCATAAAAGTTACATAAGTTACCATATGATATTTCTTTCCAAAATTATATAATTGGCATAAGATTTTCCAGAGCTATTTTCTGAGAAAATGAGGACTTTCTTGGGAAAGTCAATGTCATTCCTACTGGATCCAGGTATTGTACAAGTTTCACTTGAAAGCTTGTGTTCTAAAGGAATACAAATTAAAAATGGCTAAAACACACAAGATATTTTCAATTCAGTGTGGATTTCATGGTAATTGGCCCAGTTTATAGTCTAATGTAATAAACATTTTGTTTAGACTACAAAAGCACTGTAAACAAGAGCATTAGAGTTGCATCCGTATTCCTGAGGACAGAAAATGTATTTTTACTCTTCTTTATGAGAGGAGATCTTTGAAAAATTTGACATTGTGCAGGTTTGCCCACAGATGATCGTCAATGATATTATTGCAGAGGGCAAACACTAATCTTTCACTTACATATTTTCCATAGGAAATCACCTTCAGTTTGGAAAGTCAACTGTTCCTAAAATTTTTTATTATGTTTTGCAGACACTGCTTTTGAAGATTTCACATTTGCTTCTACATTTATGATGTGGAAATAGATAATGGAATCAACAGAACATGAACTCGCAAAACAGTTTCAGGAAGCCCTTCTTGTGTCATTTGATACAAGAAAAAAAATTGAAGAAAGAGCAATGAGATGCCAAATCTCCTGATATCATCACCCTATGCTTTTAGGTCATTCCTTGAATAGTTCATGGGATTTGTGAATAATTCTTAAACAAAACTTTCAAGCATTTCTATATGCAAATTAATTCCACTAAATTTATAAGTTAACAGATTATAAAGCTTACAAAGGTTACAAAGCTATAGCGTTGGATACCCAACCTGAAAGTATTTCTGCATAGAATATAATAAACATCTGAATCTATATTTGTTCCTTATAATAAACAGGTAGATGCCAACTTACGGCTCTTGAGTAAACAGAAAGGCTCTGAGATACATTGGATTACTTCAGAACAGTGTGGCATGTAGCACATAATCATGCACATTTACAAAGAAATCTTTACCGTCATACCAAGTGTCACCATAGACAGGAGTGAGCCCAGCAGAGATAACGTTAAGTCATAAGACTAACCTGAGCAGCCCTTTCTGAGCATCGGCATTGTGACAGCCAATTCACTTGGGTTATATTTGTCCTGTTACACATATGTGACAATATCAGAAGGGTTTTAAATTTGTGATCTTATAAAACAAATGAATTAATTGGGAATAAGCCAACCTACATTAAGGATTTATGGTTATATTGTTTGCTATACAGCTCACTTTAACATAAATATTTTAAAAATTAAAAATTTAATTTAATTTTAATTCAAAATTAAATTGAATTTAAAAACTTACAAATATTTTATGTGTACCTGATATTACTTCAATGCACTTACCCTAGAGATTGGCAATAACTTTTAATTCCCACAGAAATTAGTAAAATCCTCGTTCAGGTGTCAGAGGAAGGAATTTGTCTCTGTTTAGCTCTCACATACTTCAGTGATTCCTCTTCCTTTTTCTGGCACTTCAAAATTCATGCTAATTACCCTTGGAATAGTTTCTGCCCTATATAGGAGATGTAAATACAAGTCTACGAACTTAGAGGTGAGATGAAGCTATTCTTAGTTTTCCTATAACTGAATTGTAACAAGCCTCTATTTGATTATACGATAAAATTAATCTTTGCTTGGGTCTTTTAAAATTATCCCAGAATCACGCCTAGTTTCTTCAGTGGGGAATTGGGGGCCTATGTCTTTTCTAGGCATTGGGCAATAAATGGGGTGAGGTAGATGGCTTGTCTTGTCATTGATCTGTTCTGGCTTTTGCTGAGTTATCTACTTTTCAGAAGTTTAGCTGTCATCCTATAGACGATTGATGCATTTTCCCTTATTACCGTCACAAAAGCTTGAGATCTCCACCTTCTGTGTCATGTCAATGTTGTCTTTGGATGTCGGGGCAATATTTAACTGTTTCAACACCACATTTGTGTGTGGGCAACTCCCTGGGCTGTCTTAGGCTTCCCTGCCCAGACAATGAAAACCAGGCCTACTCTTCCACTCTGTTGTGCGGGGCACAGGGACCCTGGGATCTGACTGCCTCCCAGGTCCCATTCAGAAATACAAGGCAGAAATCCTCTCTGGATTTGCACTGGGAAACATAATCCCTTCTTGACGTTCTCCATTGAAATAAATGTCATCGTCATTTAAACAGTTATTCAGATCAAAAACTTAGACATCAATGATTCTTCTTTTTCTCTCACTCCCCGTCCAACTCCACCTTTAAATTGCATCCCTAAACCACTTCTCATCATCACTTCCATTGCCATCAGCTTAGTTCACGCCAGCAAGTGGTGTGAATTACCTGGATCCTGCCTCCCTGCTACCCCCAGAATAACTTGCTAAAAACTTAAATCAAATCAAAGCCCGCTATTCACTCTTCTTTTTCTGCTCTGAGCTGCTTCTTGTTCCTTGAATCTGCTGATCTTATTCCTTCCCGAAAACTTTACAGGTTTGAGTCTCTTGCTCCCCCCTGCATTACTCCTTCAAGTGCCACAGGTACCTTCTTAATGCCACCTCCTCAGGGAAGCCTTCTTCTCCCTATTTCCTTATCTGACTTATTTTTTAGAACATTTATTACCACCCCAAATTAATTGTTCATTTATGGGTTTATTGCCTGACATCACCAGTAGGGCCTGAACTTCATCCTCTCAACTGCTATCTGTAGCATATAATATACTGCCTGGTGGTACATAGTAGATCATCAATAAATATTTTTTCAATGGATGAATGTACTTGAAATTAGCAGTACAGTGGAAATACGATAGTATTTTCTATTTGTTATATTTATTTTGGGGGATGATAACTTTAATATTGAATATGAACTCAAAGAGTCTCCTTCCTTTTGGTGGAAAATATACAAATAGATGCTTCTTACGTGTGACTATAAGGTTTTACCATTGGCTTCCGCACAATATAGTTTTTACTATTTAACCATGTCGTATCCAACCTCCTGGAATCAAAAAGATATGCGTCATCCTAAATCCAAAATCCATAATCCAGAACCCTGTTTAAATTAGCAGAAAAGTAAGAAATCAGTGACCTGAAAATTCTTCTGTAAACCGTAATAACAGATATGTTCACCAGCCTGCCTGAGCATGTACAACAATACTGGCATAGGTTATTAAGGATTCCTGGAAAATGTGACCAGCATACATTAGTCATTTACCATTAAGCTGTGGAGGCTTTGTATTAGTATCAGCTGTGTTGCTGTTAATAGTGTTTGACATTTATACACCCTAGGGCTCTTTCAGTTGTAAGTGACTGGAACCCAATTTAAACTAGTTTAAGCAAAGAACAATGTTTATTGGCTGATGTAACTGGCAGGTCAAGGATGGAATCTGGGCTCAAATGATGTTTTCATGGCTTGAGCTCTGTCTCTATCTCTTGGTTCTGCTTCTCACTGCTTATATGTGTGTGTTAGCTGCTTCTACATGAACTGGCTCATTATGTAGCAAAGAAGTACTGGATCATTACAGCATGTGATCCAAATAGAAGAGTCTTGCCATAGCTGCAGCTAAGAAATCACTGAGAGGATTCTGATTGGCCAAACTTAGGCCTTGAGTCTATACTAACCCTATCACTGTGACAGAGGGATGTTGTGTTATGATCAGATCATACTTGATCATGTGCCCACTCCTTTGGCAAATGGAGGGGTGAGCACATGATTGACAGCTCCTCTGGGAACACCTAGGGTATAAGAGATATTCCTCAGGAACCAAAGAAGGGAAATAGGAAATCATGTTGACCAGGGAAAACATTAAAATTCTAGGAATTCCAGCATTAGAAACAGTACTATCTGGAATCATATTCTTATAGAATGAAGAAGACATGATCATAGAATAAAGATGAAAACAATGAGATAGAAAATCAATAAAAATAGAGGGTAGAAATCAAAAAGATAGATGTTTCTGAAGGACAGAAAAAGCAAATGGAAAAACGATAATTGTAAAACTTGGAGAAGAAAAAAATTCTGAGTTATAATTCTTAAATAAATCATTATTTGTATCATAGATTTTATGTATGAGAAAATATAGCTTTCACTTTCTAGCACCAACTTTCCATTTCTATATTGGCCATCTGCATGGGCTGGTTGATATCTTGATTTTATTTTCTTTTTTCTTTTCTTTTTTTTTTTTTAAGGTGCACACTGTTCTAAGCATTTATTTATAAAGCTTAAACATACTGGGCAGGAAATGACTAAACAATAACACCAGGTGTGCTAGGAAATTAACTCAGAGATGAATATTGAAGGCACACCATCCATTGGGCTGAATGTTGAACACATAAATCACATGAATACCCTTAGAACTGTTCCACCTTGTAAGCAAAATAGCAGGATAAAGTAACTTCTGGACATATAAATAATATATGGGCTGTTCCTCTAATGTGACACTATGCCTCTTGTGAGCTGCTGATATCAGGGTCATATTTGGGAGCTGGCCTGAGAGGATGACAGCACAAATGTCAAGTCCTTTTCCTTAAGTGGTAAGAAATGTGTAGATCTTTTGGTTCATCAGAACTAATTCATTCCTGCAGAAATACCCTGTCAGTTAAGTCCTAGAGTCCTATTGTTTAATAACCCTGACTGACCAGCCTTCCCTTTGAACCTGTAAGCTCCTAACATCCTTGCATTAAACTCTTCCTGTGTATAAATTAGCTACATTCAATTTCTGTTTCTTGCAAGCAAACACCCTGCCTCTGAATTTTATCAGACCTACAAAGAACTGGTACCTATACTGCAGAAATTATCCCATAACATAGAGATGGAAGGAATCCTTTCTAACTCATTTTATGAAGCCAATATCACCTTGACACCAAAGTCAGGAAAGGATACAACAAAAAAAGAAAACTACAGACAAATATTCCTTATGAATACAGATGCAAAAAATTCTCAATAAAATCCTAGCAAATTGGAGTTAGCCACACATCAAAAAAATAATCCACCATGACCAAGTGGGCTTCATCCCAGAGATGCAAGGATGATTCAACATACACAACTCAATAAATGTAATTTACTACATCAATAGAAGCAAAAACAAAGACCATATGATCCTCTCAATAGACAAAATAAAAAATAAAATAAAAAAATTTTGACAAAATTCAGCACCCTTTTATGATAAGAATGCTTAACAAAATAGGCATAGATGGAACTTACCTCAAAATTATAAAAGCCCTATATGACAAACCAACAGCCAACATCATACTGCATGGTAAAAAATTGAAATCATTCCTGCTTAGAACTGGAACCAGACAAGGTTGCCTTCTATCACCACTTCTATTCAACATAGTGCTGAAAGTCCTAGCCAGAGCAATCAGACTAGAGAAGGAAATCAAGGGTATCCAAATGGGGAAAGAAGAGGACAAATTATCACTCTTTTCTGACAATATGATCTTATGTCTAGAAAACCCCAAAGATTCCACCAGGAGACTCCTGAATTGATAAATAAATTCAGCAAAGTCTCAGGTTACAAAATCAATGTACACAAATCAGTAGCATTCACATATGCCAGCAATAGTCAAACTGAGAATCAAATCAAAGACTCAGTACCTTTCACAATGGCAACAACGAAAATAAAATCCCTAGGAATATATTTAACTAAGGAGCTGAAAGACCTCTACAGGGAAAACTATGAAACATTGAGGAAGGAAATTGTAGAGAATGCAACCAGATGGAAAAACAGGTCATGCTCCTGGATCAACAGAATCAATATTGTCAAAATGTCTATACTACCCAAAGTGATCTACAGATTCAATGCAATCCTCATTAAAATACCAATGTCATTTTTCACAGATCTAGGAAAAATAGATCTATGCTTCTTATGACACCAGAAAAGGTCCTGAATAGACAAAGCAAGCTTAAGCAATAAGAGCGAATCGGGAGGCATCACTTTATCAGACTTCAAGCTATACTACAAGGCTATAGTAACCAAAACATTATGGTACTGACACAAGAACAGAGACATATACTTATGTATCTGAACAAAGAACCCAGTTATAAAACCATCCTCTTATTGCCATCTGTTCTTTGACAAAGCAGACAAAATATATCTTGATTTTCTATCTGTAGTCCACGTGATTACCTTATTTCTTGCCATATTTCCTGTAACATTAATGTCTGGCCCTGAACCTCAAATAGAATAGCAAAGCCTATATTTTATGAGTTTCCTTTCTGAGCCTGAATCTTCATCCCTGCTTCTTATTCCTCTGTCACTCTTCACTGTCCTTGTGGCCATTCTCTATGGAAGACAGATCCTATTGATAATCAGCCTGGTTCTATGGGGAGAAAACAATCAACTATAGAGGTGGTTTTGGTAAGCAAGCTGGGTCAGCCAAGGTTACTGCTATATAATTCTAAATGTCTTTGGTGCCATGAAGTTATTCTAGTGAGCAAAGAGTTGAGAATATTCTAGGAACCATTTAAGCAATTATTAGTTCAGCCAGTGTTCCTTAGTACAACAAATGAGATAGAACATTCTCTGATTGGTTGGGAGACCATTCTTCTTGGAAGTTCCTGTGCCTTACCACTTCTTCCTGAGCCCTCTGGATCCTTGTGAACTGTCCTGAAACCAATATTGATTTCTTTTACTTTTCATCCCCATTGACACCATGTGTGAAGGCTCAGAATGCTTTGTAAGCTAATATGGTCACTGCGGGTTATCCCAGAGCCCTCTTCTTTTCTGGAAATATAAGACAAATACTCAGCTTCTTCCTGTTTGGTAAAATATTTCCTAAACTTAGAGGTGGAATGTGCCCAGTAGGTCTCATCTCAGCACATGATCAGTTGTTCTGTGACTGATTCTGTAGGTCAAGGCAATAACCAGGACAATGAGCTTAGCGTGACTACTGCCAACAGCTCTTTTGGGGAACAGGCTTGGTTTTATGTGTTCTGTCTTGATTTAGGCAATGATAACCAAGTCTAGAATGGGAGAAACTCCTTAAAAGGTGAGTTTGGATTTGCATTGTGTGTTTGCAATTCCTTCTTATTTCTGAATGAAATAGTTGGAAAAATGTTGCTAGCTTTTGGCCCATTTCTTACCTGTGTATGGCTTAGGAGGGATGCAGAATCTCTTGTTAAGTAAGTCACGATAGAGCTCAACACTGGGGCAATTTATCATGAACATATTCCATTAGTCAAATTATGTTTTTCATATCACAGATTGAACTCATTCCTCTTTTTTCTTTTAAACCTTATGGATAGGTCTCCTTGGTTACACATTTCACATCTTACTGCTCTAGCTACCATAACTGTATTTAAAAGTAAATTATCTTTACTTTAAATGGTAATTTATAGTGTTACAACTGTCAGGATTTTGAGGACTTGGTAGTAGGGTGGGGTAGACTAGACTCACTTTTCCTCAGAAGACTAGAAATACACCACACTCTTGACAAGCTTTTGAAATTTTTTCCCCGTATGGCAAATTCCGACAGACGTGGTAATGAGCCTCTTTGCCACACAGGCAAATCTCATATTGGCAGTATGCAGGAGGGGCTTATGGCTCTGGGCTCCAACACCTCACCTGCCTTTAATTGTTTAGTTCTTTAAGTGCATCAGTTTAAATGGAAGGAGTCTCCTATATGTTGACAGGGTTTATTTCTTCTTTCAAGGCAAATAACTGTGACCGTGATCCCTCTTAGAATTTTCCCTTGGGCTAGATTAGTGAAATAGGAAGATTATAAGTACATTTTCATAGAAATCCATGTGCTACAAACAACTTTCGAATTGTCAAGCAAAAATTGTAGCATTATTCTGCATAATGAGGATCTTTTCAGATTTCAGATTGCTTTTCATTGTCTTCCCAAATTGCTGACCTAGAGTGGTTAAAGGACAATGTATGCATTATAATAGGTTGGTTAAATAAATCATTCAAAAGGGAAGACTGGAGATTAAGTTTCCTATGGAACTTTTGCAAGGGGTATAATTTTCAAGGATGAGAAAGCTGTTAGAGGTGGTCTGACAGCTTCCTCTACAGAGTCTGTGTTACAGAATTCTCTCTCACACACCCCCAATATGTTGTGTATTTATTAGGCTGCATTGCTGACAGTTATTAATATATTACATGAAGTTCAGCATGAGACTCAAGTGTAGAGCTCCAAGCCAGCATTTCAGAGCGATGACTGTACATTCAATTAAACTCAAATTGTCTGGTACCACCCTTTATCCTGTAAAACACCAAAACCAAATAGAAAAGGCAACCCGATACTTAACAATGTTTGCTGCTGCTCCGTTCAGTGATTCTCCAGACAGCTATAAACTGAGGTCTTGTTTGAGATGCTTTTCTGGCCGTGCATCCCCTAGCAGCCTATATGGAAAAAATATTCAAATGTTAAAGGGCTAAAGGTCAACCCTTCTAAGCATTGGACTCCAAATTTAAGAGTACACTTTGATTTTGACAGTGCATGCAATGGATTCCAAAGGGATTCTTGGCAGATGTTATTATGCTGTTTTGGACATTATGTCTTTGCACCACACTCCGATAACTAGAAGCGACCAACAAAAGGAGGGTGATGTTAGGGGAAGAGGGAGGATTCTTTTGTGCATATGATTTCATGAGAAGAGTAATTGGAGCATCGCATATTTCAGAGTGATGGCCAAATAATACATATTGGGCAGAACTGCTTCTTACTTGTTCTTCCAAGAGAACCTAAAATACAGATGTTACCAGTGCATTTACGATGAAAAAATTCCTTCCTTTAAAACTAAATTAAAGCTGGACCATTGAGATCCATGAAGCTCAAGTTCTTTGTGGCTCAATTTCTTTGGGCAATTTTTATAAACACTTCCTAAGCATTTTATGAGCTATGAAAATGGTTGGGGAAATAGCAGCCACATGAAGGTTACATGTTAAGTACATTGCTGGAAAACATACAGCAAAAATGAGGAATCAGCAGAGTGTCCTGACAGATACTGTGGTCCTAAGGCAGAGTTCTGCCTCAAATTATATTTGTTAATCAGTAGGAATGCTTTTAAGGTTTCTCTTGTCACTTGCAATAAAATTATTATTTTTTTAAAAAAAGTTGCGGATACACGGGCAAAATGTTCCATTCATGTAGTTTCATTTTTTTTACTACTTTAATCTTGTAGGTAAGCAAAAAAGTTATTTTTACTTCAGAGGAGAATTTTTTTTCTTCTGCTTCTAAAATATTGGTCAAATTATTGTAATTTTATAGATAAAATTTTTGGAAGCAAGTTATTTATGCAAGTAACTTTTTTTCTTTCATGCTCTTTGATTTATTTTCTGTAATAGTACATGTTTTGATCCATAGTCGGTTTGGGTTTCATGTATTTTTCTTCTCTTGACAACATCTGCATGTCTTTCCTCCTTTTATTTTCAGATTAGTGGTATTATCTTCTTAGTATTCAGAAGCTTGAGTTAAGCAAAGCAAGAAGTCCATGCAGAATGTGTACATTAGTGACAGCAGCTTGTATTTCAAGTTTGCTTGGCAAAACCTGAGAATGTATTCTCACTTAGATAACAAGGGATGGTTAGGGGAGTTGGAACTTAAAAAACAAAATTTAGTTTAGGATTCTAACATATAACTCTTGAGCTTGGATGTTTTTCTAGAATTCAGGAATCCTAGGGAAGAAATACTCTGATCCCACAGACTTTTACAGTTGGAAGAAATCTTAGAGATAAGCTATTCCAAGCCCTTCATTTTACAGATAAGAGCTGAGGGTCTAAGAAGTTAAGTGACTTATTTAAGTATTGCCTTTCACAGATGTTTCAAGATACAATTAATCTTTTAAATGGATTTCATTTAAAACATTCAGTATTATATGCAGCTTTTTGTAATAACCAACTAGTTAAGTGTTCTATTAAAGCCACTCTGAAATGAAGAAACAGTTCTGTAAATTAAAACCATAGCACTCTCAAAGTTCGCATTTTTTTTATTTCAGACTATTATGGGGGTACAAACGCTTTGTTTACATAAATCCTCCTTGGCACTGACCTAGTCAGAGCTACAAGCAAATAAACAACATGGCTACACTGTTGTAGGAAGTTGAGGTATATTATGAAGTTAGCCTGCAATGCAAAAATGTTCCAAACCAGTTCTGAGCAAAGCAGCACAAACTAATCTGTAATAACTGTTATTATTCTTTTTAGGTTTAGGGCTTAGTGTTTGTTTTAAAAAGAACATTTGTTCTCTGTTAGTTTTTTCTTTAGGCTTATTATTTCAAAGAGCTAGTCAAGAGGTGAATAATAAGGACAGAAGGGGAAAAAGTAACTCTTGTAGAAAATAAATTAACTCTCAGTAGGAGACAAGATGGGGTAAACATTTAAAAAAGGAACAATTAGAGAAGATGTTAAAATTGGAGATGAAGTCTCTTTTGTGAGTTTATATTGCTAAAGAGGATACAGATAAACTTTACCAAGAGGAAACTGTGAAACGGTCACAAAATGAACACCGTTTCTGACCAGAAACTCACAAATATTCATCCTTGGTTTAAACTAGAGCTGAGTAGGAGAATGTTAATGATAACATGAAGCTTGTCATTAACAACTGAAGAAAATGTTTTAAAAGCACACATTCCACTGATTATAAAGTTCTACTCACAAAGGAAGGAAAACCCAAGCCTAAGAGTTGGATGAGGGACAAAGAATGGGACACTAAGAACTCTTGGTTTTGTGACGAGCTTCACTCCTGACCGGTGATGTCCCTGTTCTGAAAAAGCTTAAGCTTATTTTAAAGTCTTGCTTTTCATCTCTTTTGGACAAGCAACATGGGTGTAAGGAGAACTCTCTTTGGGAAACACATTAAAGTTTGTGACCTGCACACTACTTGGAATCCAATTATCTTCTCTCTCTAAATTAAAACAAAAACCAAAAATCAAAACAAAAAAACCCATACAACACTTAGATTAAATAATGAAGGCAGCATATTGACAAATCAAATCAGTGTGGGCCATAAAGTGGCTCTTGATACAATGAAAATCGCTAGGTAATTCACTGTGATATCCTAATGCTTCTTCATGACTATCCTCCTGTCAACGACCTTCTAGTATTTCTGGTATCTGGATCCGGAACTCCCTCTGGTTCAAAGTCAAGTCATTTTCCTTTTTGCAGTAAATTAAAAGGAATAGAACATTAATAGAAAGTCCTTTGGTGTTCATGTATTTTAAGTAAAAATCATTTTTTTTAACATAGATGCCTAATCTTTTCCCTATCCACCCAATTTGAATCCTTGGGAAAAAGGAATCTATTTATAGGGTACTATAAAAAACTGGTGATGTGTCTAAGGTAATTTTTCAATGAAGCAAATGCCAGATAAGTTGCAAAGAATAGAACTGTGCATTTTAAGCTTAATATGGTAAAGTTGCCTCATGTTCCTTAACATCCTTTAGGAGGGCCCAGAATCGGAGCTCCTCTAGGGGATATTAAACGCTTGATGATAAACAACTTTGTGAGTGATGCTCTTGGGTCAAAGTTTTAGCCAGGGAGAAGTGATGGAAAAACTGTACGCTGGAGGGAGAGCCAGGGCTGTGTAGGTCTTGGCCACCACATTTATACAGAATGAAAAAAACCAAATAAGCTGAAATTGCTCATTTTGGCTGACTTTCCTACCACCTCCCATACCCTCCAACCTCCCAAATTCACTTTCTGGGATGTGGACACAGGCTGATTCCCACTGAACGCAAGAAGAGATGACTACATCTGTCTTGCAGATGGAATAAAAAGAGGCTCTGGCATTTCTGGAAATAGCTGATACTCCATTAACACCTCTGTGAGAGAAATCTTTTTTTTTTTATTTCAACATCTTATGGGGGTACAAATGTTTAGGTTACATATATGGCCTTTGACCCGCCGAGTCAGAGCGTCAAGGGCGTCCATCCCAGACGGTGTGCACTGTACCCATTAGGTGTGTATATACCCATCCCCTTCTCCCCCCTCCTACCTGCCCAACACCTGATGAATGTTACTACTATATGTGCACTTAAATGTTAAGTCAGTTAATGCCAATTTGATGGTGAGTACATGTGGTGCTTGGTTTTCCATTCTTGTGATACTTCACTTAGTAGAATGGGCTCCAGCTCTATCCAGGATAATACAAGAGGTGCTAGATCACCATTGTTTTTTGTGGCTGAGTAGAACTCCATGGTATACATATACCACATTAATCCACTCATGTA
>CAUYRT010068296.1:0-35212 GCA_963574885.1 Lepilemur ruficaudatus | reverse complement strand
AGACATTTAGCCCTTCTTCCTTAGGAATAAATTACAATTTTAATTGGCATGACAGTGTGCCCAGATAAAAATTTTTTTACCATTCTCTTTGCAACTAATGAGGCACAAGTCACCAAATGGGACTCATAAGAAAACACTTTTAAGGCAGTTGACCCAGTCAGTATGCAGGTCCTTTTGCCTTTGCCCCTCTTTCTTCTTGTGGCCTGGGCTGTGGATGTGACAGCTGGAGCTGTGGAGGTGACCTCGCGGATGGAATTGGAGGTCCTTGTGAACAGGGAGCCACCATGCCAGACTTGAACTGCTTTATCTCCAGACTTCTGTTACAGAAGAGAAAAACGAGCCTCTCTTTTGTTTCAGCCAGTATTACTTAGGCAGCTATGCCTAATCCTAACACTTACACAGGGAATTAAATCTATTAATACAAACCACAGTCATAAAAGATTCCTGAATGTCAAAGAAGATATATCTGAAATATCATCTCCCAGTTATCATGGCAAAAAAGAAGTCTAAGAATCTGAGGCAGCTTGAGGTGCAGGAGGCTGGCTAAATTGGTCGGTGGCTGGCACTGCCTGCCAAACTACAGAATCTAACACTCGCCCCCTCAGGGCAGCGACATTCCCAAAGGAGCTAACAAGGCTAACAGAAGAGAAACACCCAGCTGTGCCCAGAGCACACAATGTTCTGCGAAGATCAGAAACTACCATTGAACGTTTAAGTAAAAAGAGAAGAGTGAAGTGGTTTAGCCACTGAGTTTTGAGGTCTCTATTCTGACCTAGTTTGGGGAGATCCCAAAAATAAGCCAATGCATATGGTTCTCTCTGTTCCTACTTCCATTTGAATATTCATTATCGGAAAACACAACATCCTAAAATAGCTTCTGGAGTTTTCACTAGTGATGCCAGCACTGAATATATACACTTTTAGTAATATCACAGTCAAGTGACCATCTACTGTGTGGATAGCATTTTAATAAGGTTTATAAAAGAAGGGAATAATTCATTGCTAACCTAAACAGTTTTCATATCTAGTTAGGGATAGCAAACATTATACTTACAAAGAAATTGGTTATAACATTACAAAGCAACAGAAAATATGTCAGCATAATTTGTAAATAGAAAAAATAACAAAATTAAATGTTGAGAAATAACAGTCTTTGATGTTAATGATACTTAATACTCAATAGATATAACTTGTACTATATGTTCATATATTATATGAAGCTAGACTTCCTGATAGAAGAAAAAAAATCAATCAATAAGTATATTTGAGATTTGAATAGCATGCCTCCCGGATGAAAAAGCTGGGTTGCACAAAAGCTTTAACTCAATAAAAGTGTGCAGTTAATTCTTTTCATTTCCAATTATTGATGTCTACTTCCTGTAGAATTGACTAAAGCCCATTACTCAGTGTTCCTGAAAGAAAATGCTGATGGAGTGAAAGATGCTCAGTCTTGAGGTTTCATATATCATGCCTATTTGAAACTCAGATTTTTAATCTTTTGGAACATAATTCAAATGAAATCAAATGAATGGAATATTTTACTGTATAATGTAATTTCAAAGCAAATTTTAAATGAGTCATAAATTGGAGTATTTCACACAATTATTACTAAATGAAAATTTGGCCTTTGGGGCAAAACAAGAACACGACTGAAAGAAAACACAAACAGTAAGCTAAGTTTTATTCATTCACTACATTTTACCTGTGAGTGCTCATCATGACTAAGTGTGCGCCAGCTGGGGGAAAGTGCATCTGAATTCAGACCCGTGGTGGAGTCAGCTCTGGGTTCAATTCCAATGCTACCATCTAACAAATAATGTCTGTTTGAATAAGTGCTTCGTCCCCCTAAACTTCCATTTCCTCAACAGTTAACAAAATTTGATAATAATTACCATTTTATTGACCTGTTTTAAGAATGAAATGAGATAATAAATACATTAATGTGATACCACATAAGCATTCAGGAAGTGGTGGTACCCACTGTTATTTTTCTATAGTGCTATTATCGTCTATGTTGTTACAATAAAATAAAGCGTAAAAGTGCATTATTAGATAAACAGGGACTACAGAACTTTTTTCCTCTTCAAAAGGACATTTAAAACTTCAATAGGTCTTAAAACAATTTTAAACCAAGACTTCAACTTGAAACCAAGTGTAGTATTATGGGACAGGCTTTGCTCAGTTCTGTTTTCATGTTTAAGTCACATTTGTAATATTTTTTCTAAGGACTACTAATTGAAACCCATATTTCTTCTATTTTAAAAATATTCCACTCTTCCATTTCTTTTTTAATAAGATGAGGCAAGACATAGCAAATAAAGTGGCACCAAGGCTTTCTGACTCACAACATCACTTCCCAGGCTTTTGCTGGAATCAGAACCTTACAGCAACAAAATCACATGTGTTACCTACATGTATATAATATTTTAAGCAATGCTCAGACTTTGGATTTCACAAACCAGTCATTTTTTTTTTTAATTTTGAAAAGCACCATAAGGTTGACAACTTTTTATATTTCAAATTTTTTAAAAAGTTAAAAATAAGTAACTGTGTAATAGGAATTTTTAAATAGAGTAATAAAAATAGGAATACTAGGGAAATTTTTAAAACTGCTATGTACTATCTACAGCATTTAAATAAAGAAAGAATATTCTGACACTATAAAAGGAAGGCCATGGTTTCAAATTCAGGGGGGAAAAATCTTTTCCAAGAAAGAATAGCTGGCCTTCCTATACTGAGATTTCATATGTATTTTCATGCTCTGTGTTTTTATCCTAACTTTTCTCATTTCTCCATGGAAATGAGTTTAGTTCTTGGATTTAAATTTGGTAGTCATCAAGCACAAAGTTTGACAGATTGAAAATTTTATATCATTAATTACATTTATCAACCACTGAGGAACGAAACTTTACTACCGAGAAATTCACTCAGTAAATACTTGTTGGGTGGCTGCCACGCTCCAGGCACTGTGAACAAGAACAGGATCCTGCTCTCAGTGGAGCCCACATTCCTGTGGGTAGAGACAGATAATAGACCAATCAATAAACACATGCTCAGGTATTGATCAGTGCTAAGAAGAGAGATGAAGCAGGTTAAAAAGACAGAGAATACTGGAAGGGGAGAGAGAGTATCCAGAGAAGTCTTCATCCAGGGGCTATTTGGGCAGAGCTCTGAATAAAATGACAGACTGGTGTGGATACCTGTGATAACAGTAATGGTTAATAGTCACATAGCATTTGCTCTGTGCCAGTCACCATTCCAACTGTTTCACATAGATAAATTCATTTAATCCTCTGAACAACTGTATGTAAGTACAATTCGTATCCCCATTTTACAGAAGAGGAAGCTGAGGCTCAGAAAGGTTAAGTAACTTGTGTGAGATCACACAGCTAATGAAGAGCAGAGCTGGAACGTGAACCCAAGAAGGTCTGTCTCTAAAGAATCTTGCTCTTGACCACTCCCACTATGCTCTACTGCCTGTGAGAAGGAGCAGCAAGTGCAATGAGGTGGGAGTGGTAGTGTGTTTGCTCACCAGGCTCAAGAAATGCCAAGGAGGGGCCAACATGGCTGGAGTAGAGGGAGTGGGGCGGGGGGTGGGCACAGAAGATCAGATCAGAGAGACAACGGTGCAGTGGAGGGCAGGGGGCAGTTCTCACGGGGCCTTGAACTACTGCATGGTAAGAACTTTGGGTTTCATCCTGAGTGAGGGGGAGCCACTGAACCACTCTAAGTACATAGTCAAGATCCAGCTTGTGTCTTCAGAGGATCACTCTGGCTGCCATGCAGAGAATAGACTCCTGGGGCACGGGCGAAAGCAGGGAGCTGAGTGTGATGCTGCTGCAACGGTCTCAGAAGAGAGATGACAGTGGTTCAGACTGGGGAGGGAATCATCGGACTGGGAGGATGAGAAACGGATTTTCAGATTCTGGATATATTTTGAAAATAAAACAGAATTTAGTGATGGCTGGGAGATGGGAAGAGAAAGAAACAGAGGATTCATGGATCACTCCAAGGATGTGACTTGAGCAGCTGTAACAAAGGAGCTGGCATTTGCCCATGTGGGAAATACTGGGTAAGAAACCAGCTGGGGGAGAAAATTAAGAGCTCAGTTTTGAACACACTAAATTTAATGTCTGTTAGACACCCAGGAGAAGCAGGTGGACACGTGAGTTTGGAATTCGGATCTAGATATATACACTTGAGATGTATCAGTTTATAGGTGAGACTTAAAGTCATGGATCTATTATACCCTGGGACTCCAACCTACGGAGAAACAGGAGATGAGGAGGAAGGAACAGAGGACGGAGATTGGGAGGGGCCGTCGATAAGAAGAGGAAAGTCATGAGAGCAGGGTGTCCTGGAAGCCAAGGAGAGAGAGTTTCAAGGAGAAGCAAGAAATCAACTGTACATATGTTGCTGAAATGAGGTTGAGGGAAGAGAACTGGCCACTGGACTTAACCCTTGGAAGTCATCAGTGACTCTAGCAAGAGCAGCAACAGTGGATTAGGGGAGAGAGAAAGGAAAGAGAGAAAGTGGAGACAGTGAGCAATAGAAAAGTTTTTCAAATTTTCCAGGAAATGGAAAGCAGAAAAACTAGGGCAACTGTAGGAGGCAGAGGTCTGGAAAGTGCATTGAGGTTTTGCTCGTACGTTTTAAAAAATGAGATTGGATATGACGCCAAAAGCTCAGGCTGCAAAAGAAAAAATACGTAAATGGGACCACATCAAACTAAAAAGCTTCCGCACAGCAAAGGAAACAATCAACAAAATGAAAAGGTAACCTATGGATTGGGAAAAAATATTTGCAAACCACATATCTGATAACGAGTTAACATCCAAAATTTATAATGAGCTGATATAACTCAATACCAAGAGAACATGTGACCCAATTTAAAAATGGGCAGAGGCCAAGCGTGGTGGTTCACACCTGTAATCCCAGCACTTTGGGAGGCCAAGGTGGGAGGATCACTTGAGGCCAGGAGTTCAAGACTAGCCTGAGAGACATAATAGGCTTTTTGTTATGAGAGACATAACAAGACCTCATCTCTACCAAAAAAAAAAAAAATTTTTTTAATAGGCAAAGGACCTAAACAAACATTCTCCAAAGAAGACATAAAAATGGCCAACAGGTATGAGAAAAGATGGTCAACATCACAAATCATCAGGGAAACGTAAGTCAAAACTACTGTGAGGTAGCATCTCACACCCATTAGGATGGCTGTTATTAAAAGACAAGAGATAACTATTAGCAAGAGTATGGAAAAAGAGAACCCTTGTACATTTTAGTGGGAATGTAGATTGGTGCAGCCATTATGAAAAACAGTAAGGAGGTTCCTAAAGAAATCAAACGCAGAGTTACCATATGATCCTGCAATCCCCCTTCTTGGTATGTACACAAAGGAAATGAAATCACCACCTTGTAATGACATCTGCAGTCCCATGCTCACTGCAGTATTATTTCACAACAGCCAAGATATGGAGACAATGTAAATGTCAACAGAAGAACAGATAAAAAAACAGTGGGGTGGGGGTGGTGTGTGTGTGTGTGTGTGCGTGTAAAGAGGGAGAGAGAAGAATATTATTCAGTCTTAAAAAAGGTGGAGACCCTGCCATTTGCCACTACATAGATGAACTTGGTGGACATTACGCTAAGTGAAATAAGCCAGGCATAGAAAGAAAAATACTGCATGATCTCGCATATATGTGGAATCTTGAAATTTTTTAAAAAGTCAAACTTACAGAGATAGAGAATAAAGCAGTGGTTGGGTGGAGGGTGGGGAGGAGGGAAATGGGGAGATGTAGGTCAAAGGACACAAAGTAGCAGATATGAAGGATAAACAAGTCTAGAGACCTAATGTAGAATATGAGGAGTATAGTTAATAATACTGTACTATATCCCGGATTTTCTAAATGAGTAGATTTTTGCTGCTCTTGCCGCACACACAAACACAAAAAATGGGTAAGTATGAGAGAAAATGAATATGTTAATTTGTTTCACTGTAGTAACCACTTTACTATCCATATGTATCTCATAACGTCATGTTCTATGCTTTAAATACACACAAAATATTTTTTTAAGAAAAGATGAGAGAGATCACAGCGTTTTGTTTGCTGATGGGAGTGATCCAGGAAGAGAGAGAGGAGATGAGTGCAGGAGAAGTCCTGGAATCGGAGGGTCAGTTAGGATGCAGAGCACGGCGGAGGGGCTGTTTATCTGCAGGAACAGGAGAAAGCAGAGCTTCAGGTACTGAAATCGCTGGGCTGCTGACAGGAGAATAAAGCCTACGTGAGTGCTTTTGCCACCCCTGCATCACCTGGGGATCTTGTTAAAATGAAGATGCTGATTCAGGAGGTCTGGGGTGGGGCCTGAGGATCTGCATTTCCATAACACGTGCCCAGGTGATGCCAATCCTGCTGGCCCATGGACTAAACTTGTAAGTAGCAAGGCTCTATGCTTTGTTTTTAAAATAACAATTTCTCTCTGATTATAAAAAGAAACGTATGTTCATCTTATAAATATGAAAAATACCACATAATAAAATTCTATACCCAGAAATAATCACTTTTAATATTTAGAAGTACTTTTATAGTGTTTATTGTGTTTACATGTTGTTTTCTTTTGTTTTTGAGACAAAGTCTCGCTCTGTTGCCTGGGCTAGAGTGCCGTGGCATCAGCCTAGCTCACAGCAACCTCAAACTCCTTGGTTCAAGCGATCCTCCTGCCTCAGCCTCACAAGTAGCTGGGACTACAGGCACAAGCCACCATGCCCAGCTAATTTTTTGTTTCTATTTTTAGTTGCCCAGCTAATTTTTCTATTTTTAGTAGAGACGGGGGTCTCACGCTTGCTCAGGCTGGTCTCGAACTCCTGACCTCAAGTGATCCTCCCACCTCGGCCTCCCAAAGTGTTAGGATTACAGGCGTGAGCCACCGCGCCCAGCTGTATTTACATGTTTATGTGTATAATAACTACAATTACTTTAGAAAATTAGAATAGTGCTGTATCTACAGCTAGCCTTTTTTTTTTTAACAATGAGCATCTTCTAATTTCCTTAAACATTTTTAAAAATATGATTTCAATGAGATATGAATATATAAAGTCAGATATGGAAAAAATATGTTTATATATTTGTACTGAGTTTATAAACAGGACTACACTTTGCTCCGTAGCTCCCATCTCTGGTAACATAGGGGGAGGAAGGAAGCTTACTTTTTGAAACAATAGTTTAGAAAGAATCACTTAAATATTTTTAAAAGGCTTAAAGAGTATGTCTTAAGTAAATGTGCTACCATTTGGAGGTTCAAATTCTATATCAGAAATGCATTTTCTCCCTTCCAAAAAGCTCCCTTCGCATTCCTTTTCCCCCAGGATGGCATTTGGGTGTGTCTTAGTCCTTTGTGTGTTGCTATAACAAAATACCTGAGTTTGCGTAATTCATAAAGAAAAAAAAATTACTCCCTCACAGTTCTGGAGATTGGGCAGTCCAAGATCAAGGCTACTGCATGTTAGGGCCAAGTCTCTCTGCTTCCAAGATGGTGCCTTGAAGGCTGTGTCCTCCAGTAGGGAGGAATGTGATGTCCTCACATGGCAGAAGAGTAGAAGAGAGCCACTCCCACAAATCCATTCATGAGGGCTCTGCCTAAACACCTCCTATTAGGCCCCACCTCTCAACACTGTTGCACTGGGAATTAAGTTACCAACACATGAATTCCGGGGGACACATCTAAAACACAGCAGGGTGCAAGGGAGAGCTTGGCCTATCATGCTGATAGGGGTGGAAGGCTTCTTCTCTGAGTGTGACCCTCTGGGTCCTCTCCAACCTCCACGGAGAAGCCCCTTGCCCCTCCTGCTCACCAGGCACCATGCCGTGCTGCCTGCGGTGTGGTAGCTGATTCTGCCAAGACTGTGTCGGCACTTACCAGCCCTGCCGTATGTCCTTGGACCTTGCTATTTGCTCTGTTCTGCCTCCTCATCCGTCCCCAGCTCTTATTCTGTTACCTGCTCTCTCAGCCCTCTGGTGTGCGGCCCCCAGTCCTGCATCACAGGCTCAGGCTGTGGACCCCTGAAGGCACTGTCTCAGGCCGCCCATCCAGGCACCTCCTTTCCAGCGACACTGCCCTGCCACTCCCAAGCTGTTCAGACCGTGCCAGAGAAATAGAGTACCACACCCATGTTCTTGGAGTCCCCAGAACCTACCACCATGGATCCTGCCAACCACATCCCTAAAGTTTTTAACCCTGAGAGGGCAAGAGAGACACGTCCAATCTGAACCCCCACTGCTCTCTGCACCAGCTGGCCCTCTGAGTGACCTAAACGGTTTTCGTCCTTCCTTCCTTTGGAAGGGGACGGCTACCTACGTCAGATCGCAGGTCTCCTTACAGTTTGGCTTATAGTTTGGCTGCCAAACTTTCCTTCTGACATGTTAAGAGGAGCTTTTGGGACTTCAGAAACAAAGCTGGTTTTTATGACTATTGTTTCCCCATGGATTAAAAATTAAAAATCTCATTTGAAACTTAAAGCAGGACAATGTCCCTTAGTCCTCCTTCCTCCCATTGGTGTAATATCTCAAAAATATTACTTAATGTGAGTTTTTTTTAAATTAATGAACAATATTTCATTATATGGATATATTATAATTTAATTCTCTATGTAATTTTCACTATTAATTTTCACTATTAAAAAAACAGTACTTATACATATATTTATGCATATCTGATTACTTTCTAGGTACATATTCCTAGAGTGGAATTATAAAATGAAAGGAAAAGGCCTAACCATTTTCGAGGTTTTATATACATACTGTTAGCCTTGCAAAATTTTCATACCAATTTACAATACAAACTGCACCAGACCCACAGATACTTTTCATCCCAGCTATTACCACTCTTTTTTTCCTTTGTTTTTTTTTTTTTAAAAAAAGGTGAATTGAGGTGAATTTCACAAAACATAAAATTTAACATTTTAAAGTCAACAATTATTCAACATTTAATACATTCACAATGTTGTGCCAGCATTTTTAAAAAATCTTTGCCAATCTGATTGCTGAAAAAAATTTCTCTCTTTAAATTGAATTTTCTTAGCTACTAGGGATATTAAACATTTTTCATATATTTGGGGATCAATGGTTTTCTTCCTTTGTGAACTACCTGGCCATTTTTTTTCCTATGTGGATTTTTTTGCAGTGTTTTATATTTCAAATGTTTCATATTATATTATACTTAAAACACATATATTTTTTCAACTGTATTTTGACAATTTACCTTCTTGTTTTTTTGGAGACAGGGTCTCACTCTGTTGCCCAGGTTAGAGTTCAGTGGCATCATCGTAGCTCACAGCAATCTCAAACTCCTGGGCTCAAGTGATCCTCCTGCCTCAGCCTCCCGGGTAGCTGGAACTACAGGTGCCTGCCACCAGGCCTTGCTAATTTTTCTATTTTTTGTAGAGATGGGGTTTCACTCTTGCTGAGGCTAGTCTTGAACTCCTGGCCTCAAGCGATCCTCCTGCCTCTGCCTCCCAAAGTGCTAAGATTAAAGGAGTAAGCCACCACGCCCAGCCTATATTTTGACAATTTACCTTTTGACCATAAAAATGTTTATGTTGTTCCTTGGCATATAAAATCTTAAATACTTCAAGACTACCCTACACCTTCACATTTTATTTGACTTTCAGCTTATTAGGCCCTTACCAATTCCCACATTTGATATCTATATACTCTTCTAGTTCTTTAATAGTCTAATCTTTTACAATTAACTCTTAATCTAGATAGGATTTATTTCCTAGGAGGAAGTAAATTAACATTATTTTTCCAAATAATTACCGATGTTCTCAGCTCTGTTTACTAAATAATACATTTTTATCATATAGTGAGTAAACTATAGCAGGATCTGTTTCTGGATTTTCTATTTCATTGACCTATATTTGTGTTAGACCAACAGTCCCCAACCTTTTTTGCACCAGGGACTGGTTTCATGGAAGATAATTTTTCCATGGGCCAGGGTTGTGGGAGGAGGGGGATGATTTTGGGACGATTCAAGCACATTATATTTATTGTGCAGTCCAATCTCTTTGCTAATGATAATCTGTACACTCGCTCCCCAGCACTAGCATCACCATCTCAGCTCCACCTCAGATCATCAGGCATTAGATTCTCACAAGGAGCACTCAACCTAGACCCCTCCCATGTGCAGTTTACAGTAGTAGGGTGCTTACCTCTATGAGAATCTAATGCCTCCGCTGATCTGAGGAGAGGCCGAGCTTGCCAGTAATGAGGGAGCAGCTCACTTACCTCCTGCTGTGTGACATGGGGAGGGGCAAGACGGGGGGTTGGGGACGGCAGTATTAGATCACACTGCTAAAATTACTGTAGAAGTTTAAATTTTTCATTCTTCTATGTAAGTTTTAGAAGCATTTTGTCATTTCTTTAAGAAAAAATCCCTAAGAATAAATGATTACTATATCAGTTAAGATGCTTTAAGCCTAAACAACTAAATGCCCAATTCTGAAAGACTTAAACAATAAAGGGATTTATTGGCTTTCATAACCATGAGTCCAAAGGTAGATCAAATTTCAGGGTTGCTTGAAACAATGGCCCATCGACGTCATTAATAACCCGTGCATTTCCATCCCCTACCTTCCAGCTCTCCCATTCACTGTGTCAGGTACACCCTACAGTGAGGTATCCTTATTATGGGTATAGGATGGCTGCAGAAGCTACCCGGCTCATTGCATCCTCATTTACATCTAGCAGAAGACTAGAAGCCACCAGCGAACCACCTTTCATGTGTCATTAGCCTGAATTCTGTCACCTACCCATTCTTTTATTAATCACAACTAAGGACAGGAATATGTGCTTAACCAGGAGCAGCCACAGAACTGGCATGGAATGGATGTTGGGGAGATAATCACAATTTTCAATATAATTAGAATTGCTTTAAATGCATTAATTAATTTGAAGTGAATTTATATCTTTATAACACGGCATCTTATCATTCAAAATATTAACACCTCTTCCCATTTATGCAAGTTTTCTGCTTTTCTAACATATATTTCAGTAAGGGCTTATAGTTGTCTTCACATACATTCTACACAGAATCTATTTATCACATAATTTTATTCAAGTCTAGATATTTTTATTTAGGGTACTATCATGAACAGGATCTTATTTTCTGTTATATTTTCTACCTACTTGCATGATTTAGGATTTTTTCTCTTTTTTTCAGTTTAAACATGCTTTGGAACTGGAAACCATTATCATAAGTGAAGAACCTCAGAAATGCAAAAACAAACACGTTTTCACTAATACCTGGGAGCTAAATGGTGGGCACGCATGGCACAAAGAGATGTAAAGGACACTGGAAACCAAGAAGGGGAGAGAAGGTGGGAGGTGAGGGATAAAAACTTACCTATCAGGTACAATGAACACCATTCGGGTGATGGGCTCACTGAAAGCCCTGACTGAAGCATTAAACACGCTATCCATGTAACAAAAACATTTGTATCCCCTTGATACTTTGAAATAAAATAAAATAAACTAGCTTAAGCATGAAAGAAAGTTTATCAGTTTATATAACTAGAAGTCCTAGGCAGCATGCCTTTAGACCCAAGAAGACGCCTGCTGCCTGGGGCTCACACTGTCTAGAGCTCCCACACACAGAGGCACAAAAAAGTTAACTTATTAAGGAATGCTTGAGTGCCTCTGTCACTCAGGATGTGGCACTTAGAACTGGCAGATGCAATCTTCAATGCTGAACATACACTCTCTTGACTAATGCTACTCAGGACCCTGGGAAATGTTTCTCCTTATCTCTTGCCCTGCGTCCTCAAAATAAAAACTCACTGTTTCTAAATGTTGTACTACTATGACCTTGGAGACAGACCCTGCTTCCAACTGCTGGGAGGACCTAAGTGGTAGAAATGCTTAGGTGAAAGAAATGACAAATTACCTCCTCTTAGATAGAACAAATGTTCTAAGTTCTTCCTCTTAGATAGAACAAATGCAATAGATTCTTGCATAAGGAAGATCTTTCTAGAAGTGCTGAGCATCTATCATCTTGCTTCTCTTTGGTTTCTACACTGTGGTTCTAGAGAAATAACTCACATTACTCATAAATTTGTAAATTTGTAGATATAGCTATAATATGCTCAAGGTGTGATTTCAATTCTTTACATTGGTCACTAGATCATCATGTAGCACTAAAATTAAGAATAATCTTATTATCATCAAAACGTAAGATTAAATTGTAACATTAAATTTTCAAGTGATTAAATTTTAAACAGATTTAAATAACTTTAAATTTTTATATTAATTATAATTTATAGTTCATCTGAATATTGATAATTTCAAATATTTTAGACTAGAAGATAAATGACATTTTTAAAAATATAGAACATTTAATCTTTCAAATTTTTGCAATTGCTTTAATTTATATTTTTGATGAAAATATATTTAAATTAGGCATATTTTGGATACAATTATATTTTTATAATATTTTAGATTATTACTGTGACTAGAACAAAAATTAAGTGAATATCTTCATTATAATAATAAAACCAGTGATTTTGCTGGAAAGCAAGGAAACTAAATTTTATACAATTATAACTCGTATTATTTTATATTATTGTTCATCCAAATATGGTAACACATCATAACACCCAGGTATGCATAATCATTATTAAATCTAATCATTTTTTGTATTTTGTTAACTTACAGTCATGTACAAACCATAGCTCTACAATTGTTATTTACATTTTTAATTTTGTTGTCATGGAAGGTTTATTTACTAAAGCAGGGGCATAGAACATATTTCATTTAACAGCTTACTACCTTGATTTAAAACTCAATATTTAAAAATAAGGTTTGTGGACCCCCATTCATGCCCTTACCCGGACTCTACACCTGTCAGGTGAGGGTCTGGTCCTGGCTTGTATGTATGTAGCCTCATTGGTGGCTGGATCCAGCAAGCCCATGGTGTTGTCCAGGTAGCATGGCTGCTGACAGTCCGGTCCTACCCCAGCCCAGCAACCCTAGGAGGAAGCAGGCTTCATTCTCCCAATGCTTATTAGTCCTGCTTGTATCACATGTTTATCCCCAGGCTAATCATGGTACTCGGGGAATCTGGGCCATGACCTGACCAGCAGCATTTTGTACCTACCCCTGTGTCTGGGAGTCAGTAGGGGCACACGGAGTGGAGAAGAGGCAGTTCTCTAAAGAAAGGATGGTGGCAGTTAACAAAATTAAATCCATCACATTGAAACCTATGGCAGCTTCTTAATTGTGCAAATTTTGTACTTTTTCATCTTACTGATCTTTTATTTTCTGTTGTTTTTGTGGGTTTTCTAGGTAAACAATACTATAAAATGCAAACAATGACAGTCCTGTCTCCTGCTTTATAATATTTATGATAACATTTCTTTTGCTTTCCTTATTAGACTGCCCTGAACTCTCCAAACACTGTTAAATGGTGGTGATGACAAGTGTCTATATCTTATTCCCAGCTTGAGTTGGATTTGCCTTTAGTATTCCATCATTAAACATCATGTTATGTTGGCTTAATATAGATACTCTGCATCATTTCCATGTGAGGTTATTTCCAGAGCTATGTGGCCAGGTCTCCCTGGCAAGTTTTGGGGAACCTGAGTCCATACCAATGTGGGCAGTGCCACTGTAGACACATGATACGCCAAGACAAAGAAAACCTTCCACTTGGTTCAACAAACTTATAAATTCAAGGAGTTACTGCCAGTTGTGTGACTTTGCATGACGGAATCCCTGCTTTCTTCCTCCAAGCCCAAGACAATCCAGAAGTCTGTCCAAATGTCAAATGGTGGTCATAAATTTTATCTTCTATTTTTTGTTTCCCTTATTATTTTTATTGGGGGGATGGTGGAAGATTTATAGTGGGCACATAAATAATCTTTTAGGGTTTTGCAAGAGAGTCCATCAGATTTAAGATTTATGGCCTATGTTTTATGCATTTTTGCATGTTTTTTATTTCACAATAACAACAAAAAAATTTAACATAAAATGTGCATACCAATGGGCTGACTCATTACTGCTAGTCAGGAGAACCAGTGACGAGAAACGGCTTTGTGAGTCACAGCCAAATAAGATCAATAAGTAAACCCTGATGAGGCAGGGATAGTATATGTTTTATTCACCATTGTATCACCAGAGACTGGCACATAGTAAGTGCTCAATAAATAACTGATGAGTCAAATTGATTCAAAGATGTATATAACAATTTCCTGAAATTAAGTCATTGGAAAATGGGTATTACAGAATTCAGGTTACGGTGTAATTTTAAGAAAGGAAATTAATATTTATTTGGGTCCTGGTGGAAAGTAATGTTTACAATGGTAGGAATTTTCTATGATTTAATTCCACAACTACTATAAGTAGTAGGGGTTACTATTATGTTCTTTATGCTCTTGGTTTTGCTATTATTTCTGTCATGGTGTTCAGAGAGGTAAAGAAACTTGGACAAGGTCATAAAGCTGGACTTCAAATCTCGCTGTGTCACTCTATTCAAGGACAGTACCTTCTACAACACATAATCTGAGGTTCACATTTATCCCTGCCCCACTTACACTCTTTCAACATCCTGTTAATTTCCTTCTAGGACTTTTCGCAATTCACAATTATCTTGTTTATTTGTTAATTATCTGATTCCCTTGAGAGATGTTGGTGCTTTGAGAGTAGGTAATTTTTCCAGCTTGTTCACAGCCATATCCAAGTACTTTGAACATAGTAGGTTCTTAATAAATATTTATTGAATGCAATAAATAAATGAATAGACTCAAGTGCTTTTCATAATACTAGAGGAAGGTTAACCTCTAGGAACAGACCTGCTATGGTGTGAATGTTTATGTCCCTTCAAAATTCACATGTTGAAAGCTAATCCCCAGTGTGAGGGTAACAGGAGGTGGGTCCTTTGGAAGGTGATTAGGATGAGATTGGTGTCCTTAAAAATAGGCCCCAGAGAGCTCCCTCGCCCCTTACACCATGTGAGGACACAGCAAGAAGATGGCTGTCTACGAACCAAGAGGCCAACCCTCATCTGATGCTGAATCTGCCAGCACCCTGATCTTGGACATCCCAGGCTCGGGAACTGTGAGAAATAAATTTGTTGTTTACGAGTCACCCAGTCTATGGTATTTGTTATAGCAGCTTAACTGAGAAAAGATCTTACAAAGGGTCCCTGAGCAATGAAGACGACTAGCAGCCCAGAATTTAAAAGTTTATGGCTACTTTGTTTCAGTCTCATTGCCTTTCCTTAAAACCCTCCTCCTAGTGTTTTCAATCATGATGCTATTCTTACGCTAGCTACATGGTAATCAAACTATTAATATCTTCTCTTTCAAATCCTTCACACTCAATTATATGTATTTTTCTAGAATTACAAGCACACAAGGAATATAAAAAAGTCACCAACTCCATTATTCAGTATCCAAAGCAAAATCTGACCCCCAAAACATAAAAGATCTTAGATTCAAGAAAGAGTGTTGTTTACACCAGTTAGTTCAGCTGTTTTAAGGGCCTAGAACTAGAGACCCTACAGTGGTGAGTTTGGGGAACAGCCTTGTTTGCTTCTGTGGTAGCTACAGAGTACAGCCAGCCAGCTATCTTGCAAATAAATACATTTCCTTAGTCATTATAAACACTACACAAAAGAAATCAAATGGATTAGAACACATCTCTTTTCATTACTGAATAAACAACTCAAATTTTATGGTCTGCCCATAATATTAATACATTTGAAAAGGTATTTACTAGAAGTTTTCAATGACATAATAAATGCTTTGATATGTTGTGATAAAAATCAGTATTAAAATCATACATACACGTCAACAATAGGGAATTAATTAAGGAAACACTGTTAAGTCTACATGACGGAATGGTACACAGCCAATGAAAATCATGTTTTAGAAGAATATTTAAGAAGTAGGGAAATGCTTTTACGGTCCATCTTTGTATCAGTCATGGTCCTGACAGGAACAGATAGCTCAGACGGGGTGATTGAGAAGAGTGACTATTTGAAAAGGTGCAGGCAGGGATAAGGAACCCAAGGAGAGATGGTGAAGTCCCCCAGGGCTAGCAATATGGGATTCATTACCTCTCCTACGCCTGAAAGAGCAGGGAGGAAGCAACTGTTGAGCAAAACACAGTAACACCTGTAGCTATAGTAGACCACACGGCAGGAGCTGTGGACTTGGTACACACTTGGCACCGCCTGGCAAGGAGGCATCTGGGAAACAAATGCTTCAGTCACTCTGTCCTCCCACCCATGATCGCCTATCAGTGCCTTCCACTGGCAGCATCCATCCCAGAGGGCAAGGGAGCCCATGAATGGAGCCCTTAGAGGTCAGCCTCCTGGAGCACAGCTCTGGATGGAGGAGGGTGGAGTGTGGATCTGGAGGAGTAAATGGAGAGCACTCCACATAACACTAAGTGGAAAACACAGGATTACAATGTAATCCTGAATTTGCAAATATATGTATGTCATAGGTCAAGTTCCCTGGCAAAGAGATTGTGAGATTTACCTGCAGGTTTGTCACGAAACTCTCTTGGAAACAGTACTGGGAGTAGGGAGGCAGGATTGGCAGAGGGAGAGGTGAACTGTAACGCGGTTGCAGCAGAGGCCTTGGTGATGCCCACATGGAGCTCTGGAGCTGGGATGGCCCTTCAGAGCTGTCACAGTCGAGGCAAGGAGGCTGGGCTTTAGCAGCCCCCCAACAATAGATTACCTGGATAGCACCGTGAGCAGCTAACACTCCCAGCACTGGGTGAGTGTGTTATCCTAAAGGGGTGTTGTGGGGGGGGGGTGCCACAACATCCCCCAAGATGTCAGTTAACTGTGGCTGACTCTACATGACAAAGTTATAGATATTTTTTTCCTGCTTTTTTTTAAAAAAAATACTGTTGGGTTGTCCCAAATGTTCTAAAAGAAATATTGTATGTTGAGATACAGAGCAATTCAGATGTTGTAACAGATGTTGTAATAGATGTTGTAACTTAGTGGCTTAAATGAATTGGAATGTATTGCCCTGTCCTACGAGAGTCCAGACAAGCAGTCCACAGCTGGTGTGACAGCTGATCAACCATCAGGGATACTGTGTCCTTCTATCTGGTTGCTCTGCCACCCTCAATGTGTGGCTTCCATCTCATGGTTCCAGATGGCTGCTCTAGTTCCTGCCTTCACATACATATTCCAGCAGGGAGGGAGGAAGAGAACAGTGGACGGCACTTTCCATTCAAGGGCACAACCCAGACACTGTACGCGTTATTTTCATTCACATCCCATTGGCCAGACTTATTTATATGGCCTTACAAACTTCAAAGCGGCCAAGAAATATGGTCTTTATGCTGGGGGATATCTTAGTCAGTTTGGGCCGCTATAACAAAATACCCAGAGGCAGCTTCTACAAATCCTTCTGCCATCCAGATCAATAAATGACACTTTGCTAATTAGCATGCTTTCTTATCAAAAATAGGTTTTTATTAGTGAATTGGTGACTTGTTAATTGGCATGATAAACATTCAAAATAGATTCTCACTGGTGAAATTAAAGGTATTCAAAACGTGTGGGTGGACTCAAATGACTTAGAAACACTCTCCAATCCTTCCATGGACACAGTGTAAGAATCCAGCAATGCTTATATCAGGGACCACTTGGGATAACATCAGAGGTTACATTCTCTAATTAATCCCATATCCAGCTATTGACTTTGAAGGAGTTCTGAATGTATGATCTTTCTTGCTCCTAGAATGTCATATCTACCTTTGATGAGTTTTGCATACAAGTTGAATCCTATGCTGTGAATGTGTCTCCTCTAAAATTCAGGGGTTGAAACTTAATGGCTAATGTGATGGTAGTAAGAGAAGGGACCTGTAAGAGGTGGTTGGGCCATAAGGGCTCCTCCCTCGTGAATGGGATTCAGGCCCTTATGAAAGAGGCTTCATGCAGCCTTGTCCTTCTACCTTCTACCTCCCTGTAAGGACATAGCATTCTGCCTTCCAGAGGATGCAGGAACAAGGTGTCATCTTGGAACCAGAGAACAGGCCTCACCAGACAACGGAACCTGCTAACACCTTCATCTCAGACTTCTGAGCCTCCAAAACTGTGAGAAAATAAATTTCTGTTCTTTATAAATTACCTAGTTTCAGGAATTTAATGAACTAGGAAAATGAATCATTGGACTTAAATGAACAGAGCATTTGGGATCCCAGTAGGTTTACAGAAAGTTTGAATGAACTACTTTGGGCCACTTGCTAATCAATGCTTGATTAATAACCGCCTGTGTGTGTGCCTGAATTTTGCCTGAATCCTGTTTTTGTTTTGCTACCTGGTAGCTAGATTGTGAGAGACTAGCTAAGCACACTACCTTAAACCCCACTGATAGCTTCCATTATTCACCAAAAAGAACCTAAGAGTTATGCATGTTTAAAGTGGCTTAGACTCAATTTGCAACACATACTCTGCTAGCCAAATCCAGAGGATATCAAAAGAGAGGATATGATTCTTATCTTTCCAGAATAATCTATTTATTCTGAATTTAGAGGTATATTTTTCTATTATACTTTTAGGAATAAATATATTAATTTTTACATATGAAAATTCCACCCTTCCACTCCACTTTATCAATTCATTCATTGTAATAAACTTGCAGTAAGTGCCAGCCAATCAATGTTCTTCATCAAGGGTTAGCAGACTCTAACCCACAGGCCAAATCTGCCCGCCATCTTTTGCACAGCCCACAAGCTAAGGGTGGTTTTTATATATTTAAATGGTTAAAAAAATCAAAAGAAGAATATTATTCATGGCATGGGAAAATTACGTGAAATTCAGATTTCAGCATCCATAAATAAAGTTTTATTGGACACAGCTTCATTCATTTGTTTACTTAGCATCTTTGGCTGTGTTGGTGTTACAACAGCAAATTTGAGTAATTTCAACAGACTTTTTTAGTCCATGAACTATTTAACAAAGTCAGTTAAATAGTTTAGTCTATGAACTATTTAACTAGTTTAACAAACTAAACTATTTGCTATGCGGTCCTTTACAGAAAAATATTGCCGCCCCTCTTCTTGATGATGGGGATATACCATTGAACACATCAGGACATAGGCCCAATTCTTATGGAGCTTAGATTTTGGAGGGAGACAGACAATAAGCAAATAAATACAAATATATCCAATGGTAGTTAAGTGCTATGGTGAAAATAAATAAGAGTGAAGTGAAAGGAAGTGGCACCAGAGAAGTCCTCCCTAGGGAAGAACCTGAAAGAAGCAGACAGCCGTGCGGAGATGGGTAAGAACGTGCCAGGTGAGGTCCCTCAGGGGACTCCCCAAGCTGGGAGTGTTGAGGAGCAAGGAGATGGCTATGGGGGGGGACTGACAGGAGAGTATATGTGCTCCCTGTGCCTGCACCGTCAGGGACAATAAGAATCTCTCTGGAACTTGGTGAGCAGCAAAAGAGTCATTAGTAACCACTTGGTCAATGTAAAAGACACAGCACCAGAAGGAAGACAGCCGAAAGACCACACCATCTTCCTCCATTCATAGGTCCAGAAGAGGCAGCAGTGAATCTGCAAAACCCTCTCTCCTCCCATTTTTCATCTCTAAAGTATCTGAGAAAAGCTGTAACTGAGTGGAAATCAGTTTGGGTAACATGTAAACCTCGTACTGTGCAAGGTTCATGAGCCAAACTGTAGGCACAGGAGCAAGAGACTCTTGAAGTTCAGTTTCACCGACTCAGCAGCAGACAGCTCCTCCTCCAGGTGCGGGAGTCACATTTATCTCCACACTCATTCACTGTCATGGTTACAGTGACATCCTTGCAGACCTCAGCTAGCATGCTCAACAATGTGGGGACAAGGAACTTCAACCCAGGCCATCACTTCTGTTGCTACAAATGTGTTCACGAATAAAGCACGTGATCACACCAACCAACTTCAACCTTAAAAGCTTTGCTTAAAGCACCCAACTTTTGTGCTATCTCTTTGCAAGCATTTATATATATTTAATGACCATGGTTCGAGGGAATATGAATGTTTAAAACCAATATTCCAATTAGTACAGGCAGAGAAAGCTGCAGCTTTTTAAAAAACAAGCCTCTTAAAAGAGGAGAAAGAAATGTAATTAGAAATGTATTAAAGACTAAAAAGCTGTTTTTAACTCGTTTCCTAAGAAACCAAAAATAGAACTGACAAGTACAACTTCCAAAGCAACTTAGATCTACTTACTCTATTATTAAAGTTTCCAGTACAAAATTTTTAGAATCACTACTGTAAAGGGTGAAAAAAGCTCTTACATGAAATCATATTAAGTTTTTCCAGTTAATTTTGTTTGTAATGCTTCTACTAGTGAAAATTAACCTTCATGAGCAAAGAAAATGCCAGGGCTTACTCAAACAGGTTGGTAATATATTTAGCAACCAACACTACATTGTAATTCTTATACAACCACAAATGACACCAAGATAGTCTGCTAAATTTGTGGACATAATAGCTTTTTGGCAGCTAAATTTACTTAATACAAAGACGTAAATTCAGTCATCAGGAATTTAAACTCTTAGCAGACAGGTAATGGCTCCTTCCCTGATCACATTCCCTATTCCAGTCGTTACCTTCAGTGCTAGGAGGAAACGTGTGATTGCAAACTGAGCTCCTGTATTTCTTTATGTTTAAGGCCCTTGTGAGTAGTTTCCTGAGATGGAAAGGGTCCCTGTCTGGGGCTGGACAGCAGACATGAAGGACACACTCAGCCATTCCCCTATGGAGCAGCTCTGCGGACAGAGGCCACACAAGGTTAACCGTGAGAGGGACGCCCACTCGGAGGTCCGACTGGGGGTTAGTCACATACACACAGAGGGCACACGCCAGGGAAGCTCTGAGAGTGTGCAACACATAGCCCTCCGAACCATCTTGCCAGCCTCCCAGTATAACCAGTTGCTCCAGTAAAAGATGGAAGTGACCCTGGCGTTTGCACCTGTGACTGACCTGGATGGGGCTGCACCTCACAGGGCAGCGAGGTGGTGGCTATGTCACACACGAATTACTGAGACCTGCAGCGGGTCTGCAGGACAGTCAATTAGGACTCCAGGAGACCCTCCTGCTACCTTTGCCTGTATAAATGTGTTCCATTCACGAGTTCCAGGACCTCAGACGATAAGGTCAAGAGACCAAGAGTATAAAGCATATCCCCCTTCCTTTTGCCTATCCAAATCCGAATCTTTCCTTCTCATATTCCCTGTTATGAAACCATATCACAGTCCCTGCCCCTCAAAACTTTTCTGTCTAGCTGGAGATATGAACACACTTCCAACCCCCTAAGAGATTGTGTCTCTTCTGTGATTAAAAACTGTTTTAATAAACACTTTTGTAAAAGGATTTGGGGACAAAACTTTTCTGATTGCCTAGAATTGGCAGCCAAGTATCATTAAGTGTCATCAAATTCTTGGGTACAAATATACAGTTAGATAGAAAAAAAAGACCTAGTGTTCTATAGATCAGTACAGTTAACACAAAGCTATTGTACATTTCAAAATAGCTAGAAGACAATAATTGGAATGTTCCTACCATAAAGAAAAGATAAATATGTGAGGTGATGGATATCCCAATTACCCTGATTTGATCTTTATACTTTTCAGCAGTCCCCAACCTTTTTGGCACCAGGGACCAGTTTCATGGAAAACAATTTATCCGTGGATGGAGGGTGGGGGCAGGGGAGGCGGAGCTCAGGCAGTGATGAGAGTGATGGGGGGGATTGGGGGGGAGCTCCGTGGCCAGTTCCTAACAGGCCACAGACCAGGTACCAGTCCATGGTCCAGGGGCTGGGAACCGCAGCTTTACATGAATATATCAAATTATCACATATACCCTAAAAATATGTATATCTATTATGTATCAATTTAAAAAAAAGAAAAGCATTACCAAATTCTAACAGGAAACATAAACAGCTGGAGCCAGATTCCTCCTTGGGGGCTTCTTAGAAGGCCAGTGAGCAGCTGCACCTTTTCTAGGCTTTAAAAGAGTATGAGAAGGGGGAGCCTTGCAAGTTCCATGTTCTTGGGGAATATATGACCTCACTTAGCAGTGAACACAACTTACATAGTTCTAAAAATATAAAAACTGATTGCTGATGCATTTACCCAAAGGTCATATATAAGCATACTGGGGAAATGAGGGAAGGAAAGAGTAGTGTAAGTAGTATATGAGAGTTATATCTTCATCTACAGATTCACCTAGCATAATAGAAAGTCATTAGATAATATCTAAAGTTAATGATTCAAGAGATACCAGTAATTTTGAAACTGGGAGGAATACCCAAAGAAATCGCTGAACAGTTGTTGAGAATAGGATGGACCGGGTTGGAGAGGGTGTGGTTGCTTTTTTGATATGTGACTTATTTTTTTTTTTTTTAAAGAGAGACAGAGTCTTGTTATGTTTCGCAGGCTGAACTCTAATTCCTGGGCTCAAGTGATCCTCCCACCTCAGCCTCCCAAGTAGCTGGAACTACAGGTACATGCCACTGTGCCCTGTGACTATTTGACTCTTTAAATATGCAAGTATTATTTAAAACTTATTATTTAAAAACTTAGAGAAATAGAATACAATGTTTTGTTTTAAGGAAAAAAACCACAATGTTTGTAGACCTTTCCTGTGTGCTGTTGGTAAAAAATGTTGTCTAGAATAACAGGGATATGGCTGGTAGCTAGTCTTAAATCAAATTCCTATAGGTTCAGGATCATTTATCAAGTATTTCGAATAAAGGTGAGTATTTCTATCAGTAACGTGCATAGACTAGAAATTGAAGTCAAGGGGGAATGCGGGCAGGCTCTCGTGGGTGTGCTCCAAATGTCACAGAAGCAGATAAAAACCAGACAGACCTAACAAAGAAGAATAATACACAGGGTCACAAGAAGTCATGAATGCAGTGGCCATTTGGTGTTGTCACAAATGGTGCTACCCATGTTAATGAGCCCTGGAAGATTCACAGCTGAAATATATACTGGAGACATTAAAAAAAAAAAAAAAAGGTCAACCTCTGCTAAACAGCTTCTATGCGGAGGGGAATAAGAGGTAAGTGTAACATACTCTGGAAAGAATACCATCTAACCTGGTTTAGGTAGAAAAATTCTTCTGTAACATTCCTAATTAGCTCCTCAGGCAGCAAAACCAAGCTTTACAAATCCCAACAAGTTTACAGGAATGGAAACTGATGCCAAAAATAAAGCTTTGGCTCATCTGACCAGAGTTTCACCTCACCTTGGTTGTCCATTTTATATGCCATTAAGGTAGAAGCACGCACTAAAAATTTTCCCTTTGTCATCCTCAGCTATCCAGAAAATGGCAATATCTAAAATTTTATTTCTAATGGTTATAGACACAAACTATAATTAATGTATTATCTATAACACACCCTCTACAGTACTAGTGTTTTATCATCCATTTTACATTTTCTCAAGAGATAGTTTATATTCATTTTCACAGCTCTTTATTATACTATTTCTTAGTTTAATTCAATGATTACTACCATATCTATTTTTAAATAACTCAGCAGATATATAACGATTAACTCTACTATACCTGTCTAAATATTATCCTAGCAATGTATCTAAATTTATATTAATAACACTTCCCTTGGTAACATCCAATTACTTTTTATGGTTTCTGATTCACGTTTTATATGTTGCTTTTTTCCTCTACTGGACACTCTGATGTCGCAGTTCGACACAGTGGTCTCGTCTGGGAGATGTTTGACAGAGCCAGTGGGGAAAGTGGACATTTTGACAAAACAGTTTTGGGAAATGTATGTTAAAATATAGAACTAATTTTTGTTTTAAATTACAGTAATAATTGGGGTGGGGAAATGGGATAGAGTGAAGCTCTGGGATGGCATGGGGCCCAGAAACAGGATGAAGATGTCTGTCTCGCATATTAAGTGGCAATTCTTAAAAGTTGGCTTGTTATTTGAATATTCCAGATTCAAATATATCAGCACAGATTGACAAAAGATTATGTAGCAATTCTCTCCAAATCTCTTTACTTACTCCTACCCACCTGTCTTCCTACTGAATTATTCTTTTTTATTTGAGACAGAGTTTTGCTCTGTTGCCCTGGCTAGAGTGCCGTGGTGTCAGCCTAGCTCACAGCAACCTCAAACTCCCAGGCTCAAATGATCCTCCTGCCTCAGCCTCCCAAGTAGCTGGGAGTACAGGCATGCGCCACCATGCCTGGCTAATTTTTTCTATACATATTCTTAGTTGTCCAGGTAATTTCTTTCTATTTTTAGTAGAGATGGGGTCTCACTCTTGCTCAGGCTGGCCTTGAACTCCTGATCTTGAGTGATCCTCCTGCTTCAGCCTCCCAGAGTGCTAGGATTACAGGCGTGAGCCACCACACCCAGCCATGGATTATTCTTTATGGCAGTATGAAGTATTTTAAATAAAATTATGGATGGTATAACATTTCACCCAAATACTGCAGTATAGAGCTGTAAAAAAAAATAAGGACATTTTCCTGCATAACCATCAAGTAGGTGTCTGGTGTCTTTATGTCCTTAGTACACCTAACAAATTCAACACTAATTCCTTAATGTTCTTTAATACCCAGCCCATATTCAAATGTCCCAAATAGTTCCTCCTCCAAATGTCTTTTACAGCTGGTTTATCCAGGTTGGGGAAAAGAAAAAAATCAGTGTCTATACAGTATTTGTGACACAAATATAGAAAAATATAACAACTGTGAAATCTGCTGTGTGTGTTATTATGCTATTACCTCACGTTCCTATGTATTTAAAATATTATTTCCAAAAGATTTACATCATTACATCTTTATAAATGTCTATAAATGTATACCAGAATGGAAGTTTCTAGAGTATGCTACTGGGCCCTGTCCTGTTCAATGTTGTCATCAATTATTTAGCCATGATCATCTAGAAATCATGTTTATCAAAGTTCTCAGTTGATGAGCTGGGAGAAATAACAAATTGTTAGATCACTGAATCAAGATCCAAAAATGTTTTGACAAACGAAATAAGAAGGACTGGTGAGGAAATGAGTGGAGATACGCTGGATGTCTTTTTACGTTCAGTAAGAGCTGGAGGCCAAAGGTCACAGGTCGACAGATGCAGTAATGAGGAAGGGTCTCATGAATTACCATCTAGCACTTGTGATGGCTGGATCAAATGTAATTGCCTGAAACATTTTTTTAAAGGGTTACAGCTCTTTTAGAATTTGTCTAGCAGGTTTTCTGGTTTTTACTGGAAAAGCCCTCATGAAAAACATTTTTTAAAATTAAAATAAATAAAATTTAAAATAAGGTCCCTTAAAAAGAGCGCCCACTGCCCTCTGGCTCTGTGAGCTGCACCTGTCAGCTTTGTCAGATGAGCATTAACAGGGCATCAGGGTGTTAAGTGTGAAACTAGAGAATGGGAGAGGGGGAGGTATTGGAGGTGGGTGAACAAAAGCCAAATTGCTGTAGAATCTTGATATAAGTTTCCATTGTTATGGGAAAACTTCAAGGTGAGTAGTAAGGTAGCCTAACCTTCTTGCTGGTGGGAGGGTAAAACACCTATTCAGGAGTCCAATTCAGGCACGAGGTACGGCCCCCAGTCAGAGAGTACCTTGTCCTATGTTTGACAGATTTCTCAAGACAGAAGTGTCAGCCAAACTGTAGATGTAGATGTGATTTGAACAATAGAACAAAGTCACGGTATTAGAATGGAGATCACCATGGCATTGACAAGGGAAGCAGGAGGGTCTCGATGACCAAGAAGGGTAAAGTCCTTTACATAGCTCCCAAGACTTTTCTGGATCAAATCCTCCCCGTCTTGCTTCATTCTGTATACATATTCTTCTGTGTTTACCCATCCACCCCCCTCAAGTCCTTGAAGGCAGAGACTATATTACTTTTCTTTGTATCCACAGCTCCCAACACTGCCTGACAGGTAGTAGGTACTTTATAAATGCTTGTGGAAAGGATGAATGCTTTCTCAGGGGATACTTTTCTCAGGGTAATAATCAGACGTATCAGCTCATGCTGTATCAGAGCCTTTATAGAGCCTCTGGATGCTCTCAAGTCACCATCAGGGCCAAGGCGAGTGTTCCCACCTTGGTCTCCTTGACTGGCCGACCAGGCAGCACAACGTCAACAGTTGAGGCTGCAGCCAGATAAACACAATAAGAATGAGGCCCTACTGCAACCTACAGACCAGCCCTAACATTGCTGGATGATTGTGTACACTGGAATATAAACCTTTGAACTTCTCAGAATAGAGTGTCTCGTGGGAATGTTTGGGGGTACTAAGGCATTGTGTTTTCTGCAACAAGTCAGGCTGGGTGGCTCTGACTCAATATGCTCACTGGGTTCCTAGCACTTTTAGAGAGAAAATCCTCTGCAAAATGGCCAACTGTTGATGAAGAGCCCTGGATACCCTGCCAGAAGATTCCTGCATCTCGGGTCCAGCATGTCTTGGCTTTCCCTTGGAGTAGGGGTAGGAGGCCACCCATGGAAAGGCAAGTGCAGGGGCTCTCCCGCCCCCAGTCTCCTCTCCAGCCTGGGGCACTGTGGTGGGATTAGATCAGCCCTGCGAACCACTTCATCATGGCTGGGGCACGGTGCTACCTGGCATTGCCTTCAAGTGTTTCCTCCGCCTCAAGTCTTAGAGAACGTTGGTTGTGTCTAAAGTGTGTGTGTGAGACAGAGAATGTAGGGGTTGAGGGAGACAAAGAAAGATGCTAGACGACTTCTCAGGTCCCTTCTAGATCTAAAATGTTGAGATGATTGTTCTGAAAGCACTAACAATGGATTTCCAGCTTTGGAATTTGTGACTAGCAGTATTCAAAACATATTCATGACTGCAGGAAATAAGGCAGAGGACCCTAAGTGGAGATATAAAACTAAAAAGGAAAGTGTGAGTGAAATAATATACAAACTTCAAGTCAGTAGAAAGGCAAAATACCACTTAATACCACTACCTAGTCCATACAATGTCTCTAAGATGGTCGATTGGAAAGGAAGGCTCTTTGCCACAAGAGGGACTTAAAAAGGGCAGACGTATAGTCCCAAACACCCCTAGTTTTCACTTACATGGATTAATTTTTCTTAACTTCTCTTTAATCCATTTATATTTTCAGTTTATATTGCCCTTTGGCCAATCGTCTCATTTTATTTCCTTCGGTCTTTCTCGCATCCCTACGCACCAGTGCAGTGGTCTACCAAGTGTTTCTGCCTCCCGTTCATCCCCCATGTTCCATTAATGACTCCTCCCATATCATCATTACCATTGGGTCACCCTGCCCCCAGCTCAAAGCATTCTTCAATGGCACCCTGGTGCACAAGGAATTAAGTCAAAACTCATAAGCCTGGCAGTTAAGTCCTCACTAATCCGGCTCTGGCTCGCTTTTATAATCTCTCTTAGACAAGAAGTCCAGCTCCATGTAGTCTGGACCACACCCCAGTGCCCGTGTGCACCCCAGCTCACTCCTGGGATCTGCGCCGTGGCCCAGGCCATCTCCTCCTTTACGGGGCATCCTCCCCTTCCCTCTCCTCTGAATATCCAAATTCTACCCACCCCACAAAAGGCAGAGGTTTTATTTCCTTAGACTGTAATTTCTTCAAGATCAAAGACTTTACACTTTTTAAAAGATTTCCTAAAGTGCCTAGCACAACGCTTCCCATGGTAGGTGTTTAATAAATAATCAGTAGTCAGTGAACAATTCCAAACATTTATGAACCACTTTTGTCTGAAATTATTTTGTCTGAAAACATTCCCAAACTTTGGCATTTTCTCTCTAGCTTCATAATGCTACGAATGAGTTAGTTTCTCAATTAAAAAATACTGCAGTCCTCAAGGGTGCCCACTGCTGATTATAATAGAACGTCTCAGAGACAGATCCTGGCAAACAATCCCCTCATGTAGCATTTAATAAGAATGAGTCATTTCAAACTAGACAAGAGAGCATTATATTCCAGAAATTGCCTCTTTACAATGTGATTGAAAAGGAAAAACTCATTGACTTTAGGCATACTAAACCAAATGCATAAGCTCATAAATTAGAGATCGGTCTTCCACATAGGCACGGGTATAGTCTTACCACGTGCCATTTGGGTGGTCAATTTCCTCACTACTCAGAATATGATCCACAGACATGCAAACTCCACACTGCGTGGGAGCTTGTTAAAAATGCAGAACATCAAGCACCACTTCAAACTTAGTGAAAATTCTGCCTTTTAACAAAATCCCTGGGTGATTCGAAAAGCTACAGACAAACCCAAACCCAGCACACTGACTACACACAAGGAATTTTTCAATGTAGGTTCCAGTGAGTATGGGATTTTTATCCTTTCAAAACAGCCTCTACCAGTTTGGTTGAACACAAATTGGTAGGCCCTGCTCCCAGGGTTTCTGGTTCAGTGTTCTGGGTGGGACCCAAGAACCTGCATTTGTAACAAACTTCCTTCCAGGTGAGGCTGACGGTGCTGCTGCTGGTCTAGGAACCACACCACTGGCTTATACCATTTAAAAATAACAGGCCTCAGGGCGGGCGCGGTGGCTCACACCTGTAATCCTAGCACTCTGGGAGGCCGAGGCGGGCGGATCGCTCAAGGTCAGGAGTTCGGAACCAGCCTGACCAAGAGCGAGACCCTGTCTCTACTAAAAAAAAATAGAAAGAAGTTAATTGGCCAACTAAAAACATATAGAAAAAATTAGCCAGGCATGGTGGCACATGCCTGTAGTCCCAGCTACTTGGCAGGCTGAGGCAGGAGGATCGCTTGAGCCCAGGAGTTTGAGGTTGCTGTGAGCAAGGCTAACGCTATGGCACTCACTCTAGCCCGGGCAACAAAGTGAGACTCTGTCTCAAAAAAAAAAAAAAAATAACAGGCCTCATATCTGGGGAATTTTGCTGCAAGTGCACTCCCAATAGGAGAATCCTGAGCTAGTAAAAAGGGAAGAGAGGAAAAGAAGTGGCAGCAAATGTTTATGTTATAAGAAGGTAGCTGTTAACACTCCTTTGTACACAATAGGGTAAAAATAGCTGACGGAATTACCATAGCAACAGCTGTATTGCCCCAGAGACATTCTCTACCGCGTTATTCATAAAGGCAGACCCATCTTATAGAAATTCTATTTCAACATTGAGACTTCTCAGAAACAATAAACATCAGAAACTTATCCCATTTGTTAAACACTATGAGATAACATACAAATTTGAGATGGATTTGAAAATGACTCTCTGAGGCCTAGATTTGGATTTGGTCCAGCAATGAGACAAAAATATGTCTTTATATGGCTCTGAAACAAGAAGAAAAGGAGAGCTGAGAAATGTTGAAAATAATATAAATTTTTAAATTTTTTTTTTTTTAAATTTTTAAATTTTTTTAAAAAAAATCCCCAGTTTCTTTTTTTAAAACAAAGACTCTTAAAATTATAATATATAAAAACCAAAGAGCTCCACCTAGAGTTTGAAAAAGGGGGATTCTTATTACTTGTACACGCAAATAAAAGAGCATTATTTACCCATATCATGTCTATATTGTTTTCACTAATATTGACAATATATATTTTTACAAAATCTTTATGAAAGGGATAACTTTCTAAAGTGTGGAATACTGTTAATGTAAAGGAGAACTGAATTTTTTATAGCACTGTAACCTATTTTTCTTCTTAAAATTTGGCAGTTTGTCACTGTGAATGATTATCTTAAGGCAAATTATTAAAAAGTTGGGATAGTGTTTAAAGCATGGTGGAGAAGACAGCTTATAACATTGATTCAGGAGACTCAGTTCTTACCTGAACTTGCTGTAGCTCCTTGAGCAGCTCCTCTTCTAGTCCTGAGTTTTCTCATCAATAGGGGTTAGACAAGATCAGTGTGGTTCTCAGACCCATCTGCACATGGGAAACTCCTGGAAATAACTAGATGCCTGGGTCCAAGGCCCGGAGATTCTGATTTAGCTGTTCTGCAGGGAGGGGGGATTTACAACCTAGTTGCCTCAGAAAACTCCCTACGTGACTCTGATGTGCAGAGTACCTGCACCAGATTGGATGACCTCCAAACTCTCTTTTCCCCTTAAGTGTCTACTGCTGTAGTTCAGCGTTGCTCAAGCTTTCCTGAAGATCGGCGTCACCTGGAGGGCTTGTTAAATCATAGATTCCTGGGCCCTACCCCTAGGGCTTCAGATTTGGTAGGTCCAAGGTGGAGGTGGGGCCCAAGAATATGCATTTCTAACAAGTTGCCAGGTAATGCTCATGCTACCGATGCAGGGTCATCACTTTGAGAATCATTGTTCTAGATGATTTAAAACTTATATTTTCCAATTTCCCAAATTATTCTTACTCTCCTTTATCAAACCACAGTACGATGTGGCTAATTAGTCTCCCTGACTCCAGTCTGTCTTCCTCCAGACCTTAGCCCACACCACCAACACAGTTAATAACCTAACCCACAAATCGCACCGTGTCACTCCCTGGCCTGAAACTTTTCAGTGACTCCCTATTGCTGACAGAAGAAAGGACACATTAACATGACATGCAAGGCTTTTCACAGTTTCACCCCAATCCACCCCAGCTCAATTTCCAACAGTCTGTGTCATCCACCTGTGTTCCAGTCACTTGTCCCCAAACACACAACAAAGGCTCCTTCGGCTCAGTGCCTTTGTACCTGCTATTCTCTTCTCCTGGAATGTCCACATTCCACCTTCTCTTTCTGACATACCTGTCGCCACTCATTCTGTGCCAGGTGCTATGCCAGGCATTGGGAATTCAAGGAAGAACGGGACAGACAATCCCCGCCTTTAAGGAGCTTATAGTCTTGAGAAATGTGGTAGACACTGCAGAATGGCAAACTAGACACAAGTCTTAATACCGCCCCCTCCTTCTCCCTCCCTTCCTTACCAGCGGCCACAAACTCTAATCACTGCTAGGGACGACAAAAAGGGCACACACAAGTGCTGCAAGTTCTGGGAAAGAGTTCGCTTTCCAGATAAAAAGGAACAGAGCCAGAGCCAACCTTTCCTCCAGCCTTGAGTATGGGCGCGACGCTGAAAGCTGGGGCAGCCACCTTACAACCACGAGGGGAAGGACGAGAGACTCCTACAGACACGGGGCCTAACGTTGATGATCAGCTGAACTGGCGCCCATGGCCGCTGACCTCCAATCTCCTTTATATTTGAGAAGAACAAACCACCATTTGTTGTAGCCACTTATTTACAGATTTTCTGTTATACACAGCTGAAAGCCATTTGTTTGCAGATTTTCTCTGAGGGTGGAGGTAGGGGATACTAAGCAAGTAATGCTTTCGCAGCAGCTGTGCTCAGTGAGGAAGCAGAGCATGCAGTGAGAGGCTGTGACAAGGGAAAGCAACCGTCAGCGAGGCCTGAAGAATGAGGCACCCACTCCAGGCAGAGGGAAGAGCTCCTGAGGAAGTCCTGGGGGGAGCAGAGCGGGGTGTGGCAGAAGGACTGAAGAGCCAGTTGGAGAAGAGCAGCGAAGAAGAAGAAGCCAGAAGCCGGAAGGAGAGGCTAGGCGGGACTCCTCCCCCAGCACTCCTTCCCAAACGCTTCCCATCATGTGCCAAACTCACCTGTTTTCCTCCTTCACCTCAGTTAGACTGTTTGGACTTTCACAACACCTTCAGTCACCTCTGTACCCTCCAGCACACAACAGAGGGACATGGAAAAACATAATACATACTTGCTGAATGAAAAAACTATCACAATAAAATATTTTAACTATTAAAAAGTATCCTAAAAAGTCATAATCCAATGAGGGGGCTGATTTATGGCTATTTTTGAGGCCCGGTTCTGCAATGGAGTCCCACTACCACCCGGGTTCGTCATCTTCACGCGACTGAATGGGATGCCTGTTCCAACAGGAACTTACTAGGGTTAAAACAGGCCATCTCAGGTGAGGAGTATTTCCTGATTTTGAGTATTTTTTAAAATCACAGGGAGCTTGACTTTGGCAGCCCACACAGTACCTGCCAGAGATGAAGGTCCAGCCAGGAGTGGTTTTATTGTGAACTATGACACAACTCTGGGAGAACATCAAACCAAAGGTTTAGTTAGCTGACCCTTGCTAACTTGAAGAAAAAAGTTGCACTGTGCATCAAAATAGTATCTATGTTTGTTTTCAAACAGGTTTATGGATGATTTTATTTAATTTCCATTTTTTAATTTTTTATAATTGGCTTGATTCACTTAAATTATGTAATCAATACAATTTTGTTATTTACAAAAGTACAGAGATCAAAACTTCCTCAGTCACGAATGGCTGGGCATGGTGACTCACACTTATAATCCTAGCACTCTGGGAAAGAGAAGTGAGAGGATCATTTGAGGTCAGGAATTCAAGACCAACCTGAGCAAGGGCCGAGACCCTGTCTCTACTAAAAATAGAAAAAAATAGCCAGGCGTGGTGGCACTCGCCTGTAGTCCCAGCTACTTGGGAGGCTGAGACAGGAGGATCGCTTGAGCCTAGCAGTTTGAGGTTGCTGTGAGCTAGGCTGATGCCACGGCACTCTAGCCCAGGCGACAGAGCAAGACTCCATCTCTGAAAAAACAAAAACAAAAACTTCCTCGACAACAAGTTCTTAGTTTACTCAGTATTTTTTGAAAAATGCTTCATAATTTTTATAATTAAAAGTGAATCCAAAGCTGAAATTTAAATTGCAGACAGCCTTTGACCCACATCCAGAAACAGACACTTCAAAAATACTGGAAAAGCACACATTTCACATCAGTGGCATGGAAGAAGGGGGCGACAGGAAGCAGTATTTCACGGGTTCGAATTGCTGGCACATGGTGGCAATAAAAAGCAGACCAACTTTTCGTTGGTTTTCCTATTGTTTTCAGGTTCCCGACACACAATGTACCCCTAATGCCTGGCAGGCAGATGGCCCACCACCCCACTGAGTGCTCCGCTTGTTGGGTTTCCTCTGCCCAGAGTGCTCTTCCTGACTCTGCACTGGCAGCCTCCTCTTCACCGTGCAGCTCTCAGTCCAGAGGACCCTTCCACGGAAAGCCCTGCCCTGATCATCCCATCTAGAGTGGTAAAACCACAACACTCTTCCACAAGACCCTATTTATTTCCTTCATGTCCCTTTACCACTATCTGAAAAGATCTAGTTTATTCCTTGTTTGTTTATTACGGGTCTCCCCACACTAGAAATTAAATTTTCTCTTGGTCACTGCTGAATCCCAGCACCTGAAACAGTGCCTGGCAACATAATAGGTACCAGATAAATAACTGTTAATAAATGAACAAGATATATATGTGTACAAGGATGCTCACTGCAGTAAGATTCACAATAGCAAAAAACTATAAAAAGGTGAATGTCCAGTAATAGATGAATGATTAAATAAATTATGATTTGTCAATAAATCAGAATACAGTGATTTAAAATAACATTTACTGCCATGAAAAGATACCCACAATATATAATACTGTGAAATTTTTAAAGGTTGCAGAATAGTATATATGGCATGATCCCATCTTTATAAATGATAGAGACATATGTAACTATCTGGGTATGTATAGTTGTGGGGTTTGTTTTTACAATAAGAGAATTATACTATATGTTTTTATATGCATAGGAAAAATGTGTGGGACTATAGTATTAAGAGAACTGGAAGGACTTACATCTTTTACTCCATATAATTCCATATTATTTAAATTTTTAGAACAACCATGTAAACCTTTTGTAAATTAAAAAAAGATTATTGCACTCATTCTGTAGTGGGCAGACTAAAATAGGTTTTAAGCCTTTGGAAAATTGAGATATCTTTTTAAAAAATATTTTATGCTCACATTTTTATATTGCAGGTGAACTTTAAGATTATACAAAAAATAAATAAAATTAACAAGGAAACATTAGACTTGAACTACACTTCAGGTGAAATGGACCTAACAGATACACAGAACATTCTATCTAAGAGCAACAGAACACACGTTCTTCTCAAGTGCACATGGAACTTTCTTCAGGAAGGTCATATATTAGGCTACAAAACAAGTCTCAACAAATTTAAGAGAGCTGAAATCATATCAAGTATCTTTTCTGATCACAATGCTATGGAACTAGAAATTAGTAACAGGAGATATCTTGGAAAATTCACAAATATGTGGAAATTAATATGCTGCTGAACAACCAATGGGTCAAAGAAGAAATCAAAAGGGAAGTCAAAACTATCTTGAGACAAACAAAATGAAAACACAACATACCAAAACGTTTGGGATGCCAGCAAAAGTACTTCTAAGAGGGAAATTTAGGGCAATCACTGTCTATATCAAAAAAGACCAAAGATCAAAAATAACCTAATGTTACACCTCAAGGAACCAGAAAATGAAAAACAAACTAAGCCCAAAGTTAACAAAAGGAAGGAAATGGCAAAGATCAGAACAAAAATAAATAAAATGGAAACTAGAAAAAAATCAATGAAACTAAGAGTTGATTTTTTGAAAAGATAAACAAAATTGACAAACTCTTAGTTAGATTGAGGAAAAAAGAGAGAAGACTCAAATAAATAAAATCAAAACAAAGGAGGAGACATTACAATTGATACCACAGAAATACAAAGGATCATAAGGATTACTATGAACAATTATTAATATACATCAATACATTGGATAACCAAGAAGAAATGGATAAATTCCTAGATACATATAACCTACCAACACTTAATCAAGAAAAAATAGAAACTCTGAACAGACCAGTAACGAGTAACAAGACTGAATCAATAATAAAAAGTTTCCCATTAAAGAAAAACCCAGGACCTGATGGCTCACTGCTGAATTCCACCAAGCATTCAAAAAGGAATTAATACCAATCCTTCTCAAACTCTTCCAAAAAATTGAAGAAGAGAGAATACTTCTGAACTTTTTTCATGAGGTTGGCATTACCTTGATATCAAAGCCGGGCAAGGACATAACAAGGAAAGAAAATTGCAGGCCAATATCCCTATGAGTACAGATTCAAATATCCACAACAAAATAGTAGCAAACCAAATTCAACAGCATATCATAAGGATCGTTCACCACAATCAAGTGAGATTTATCCCAGGGATACAAAGATAGTTCAACATACACAAATCTATAATTGGAATACACCACATTAACAGAATTAAGGACAAAAAATGCATCATAATCTCTTTAGATACAGAAAAAGCATTTGACAAAATTCATCAAGCACACAACTAACGTTAAACTCGACAGTGAAA
>CAUYRT010068295.1:0-21801 GCA_963574885.1 Lepilemur ruficaudatus | reverse complement strand
TTTTTTTTTGAGACAGAGTCTCACTCTGTTGCCCGGGCTGTAGAGTCCCGTGGCATCAGCCTAGCTCACAGCAACCTCAAACTCCTGGGCTCAAGCAATCCTTCTGCCTCAGCCTCCCGAGTAGCTGGGATTACAGGCATGTGCCACCATGCCCGGCTAATTTTTTACATATATTTTTAGTTGTCCAATTAATTTCTATTTATAGTAGAGATGGGGTCTCATTCTTGCTCAGGCTGGTCTTGAACTCCTGACCTTGAGCTATCCACCCGCCTCGGCCTCCCAGAGTGCTAGGATTACAGGCGTGAGCCATCGCGCCCGGCCTTTAAAAAAACTTTTTTGAGACAGTGTTTCACTGTGTTGCCCAAGCTAAAGTGCAGTGGTATCATGATAGTTCACTGCAGCCTTGAACTCCTGACCTTAGGTGATCCTCCTGCCTCAGCCTCATGAGTAGCTAGGATTATAGGTGTGCATCACTACACCAAGCTCACACACACACTTTTTGCGTGCTTTCTATGTATTTCTAAATGCTTTGCAATTATTATCTCATTAATTTACATAGCCCTGTGAAACAGGCACTATTATCCCTCTTTTTTCAGATGAGAAAACTGAGGCATAGATACGTATATTCTCCCTGCAGTGAAATTTTCATAAAGAGTTTTTATTTTTACACTTAGCATGTTGGTTTTACTAAAATAATGATTTACTAAGTTACATTAAGCATTAATTTGAATCATTATGAATCAGGCCATATTGTGCATTCAGATCACTCAATCAATCATGAGATGATGGTAGGCTACTGCAGCACAGTGCTCACTCCCACATGTCCCGCTCCGTGTTCCCTGTGCCACCCAAATAAAGCCACTGTACCAAAATCTTTGTCTCAGGGTCAGTTCCTAGGGGAACCAAAACTAGAACATTTCATTCCATTTCTATAAAGCACAAAAATAGATGGAATTAACCTATGCTATTAGAAGTCTGGGTGATGGTTACCCTTGGGTGAGAGGAAGGTAGAGACGGATTGGGACAGAAGGTGGTCCTGGGGTGTTAGTACAATTATTTGTCTTTTCTTTTTTTTAAATTCTTTTCTCGTTTGAAGCAGTTGGGGGTTGTGAGGAGGGGTGTTCAGTTGCCTTGGTTTTCTTTATCAAGACAGAGACTCACTCTGTCACCCTGGGTAGAGCGTAGTGGTGTCATTATAGTTCACAGCAACCTACAACTCCTGGGCTCCAAGTGATCCTTCTGCCTCAGCCTCCCGGGTAGTTGGGACTACAGGTGTGCACCGCAACACCTGGCTGGGATTTTTCTTTCTTTCTTTCTTTTTGGTAGAGATGGGGTCTCACTCTTGCTCAGGCTAGACTCGAACTTCTAAGCTCAAGCAATCCCCCTGCCTTGGCCTCCCAGAATGCTAGGATTACAGGCATGAACCACCATGCCTGGCCACTTTGTTTTTTCTTTTTGGAGACAATGCCTCACTGTGTTGCCTGGGCTAGAGTGCTGTGGTGTCATCATATCTCACAGCAACCTCAAACTCCCAGGCTCAAGCAATCCTCCTGCCTCAGCCTCCTGAGTAGCTGGGACTACAGGCACGGCCATCACTCCCAGCTAATTTTTTTTTTTTTAATTTTTTGTCAAGACGAGGTCTTGCTATGTTGTTCAAGCTAGTCATGAACTCCTGGCCTCAAGCAATCCTCTTGCCTCAGCCTCCCAAAGTGCTAGGATTATAGGTGTGAGCCACTGCGACCAACCAGGGTTCTGTTTCTTGATCTGAGTACTGGCTATATGGCTAATTTCCATATGTGAAAATTCATTGAGATGTACAGTTACAATAGGTGCATTTCTATGTTCAATAAACTATTGTTTATTGAACAACTATTGACCTATTGTTCAATAAAGTAGTTTTTTTTTTTTTTAAGAGACGAGGTCTATGTTGCCCAGGCTGTCCTTGAATTCCTGGGCTCAAGTGATCCTCCTACCTCAGCCTTCCCAGTAGCTGTGCATGCCACTAGGATTGACTAAAATGTTTTTTAAAAAGAATTTTGTTAGTTTGGGCAGAGTACAGGAGTTTTTTTTGTTTTGTTTTGTTTTTTATAGTGAAAGGATGGTTCTTACTCATTGGCTTTTGCAATGAAAACAGAGATAATACATTTATATTAAGTAAAACAACAAATCATTTTTTATAATTGATTTTTCTAGTCCACATATGGCCAAAATTGGGAAAAGACACAGTCGAAAGAGATGAAAAGTTGGGCCCAGGTAGCAAAGGAGAGGACAAGAAAGGAAGACCGGTGTAGTCTGTACAGAACAAAAAGTGCTAAAAGGAAGCAAGTGACAACAAAAAAGGTTAATACAGAAGCACATTTTTTTTAAATCTTCATACTGCCAGAATGGGATATAAAGATTCTTCTCTAGAGCTCGGTAGCATAGGCATTCATGAAATGACCTCTTTTTTCTACATTCAACAAAGAAAAATTCCTAAAATCTTGTCTTACATTCAATAAAGAAAATTTCTTTTATGAAAGCAGAGAGGTTGGTCCCAGTTTACAAAGGGAAGTGCATCTTTTTTTACAGTGTCACATTTCCACCTTGTGGCCTTTTAGGATATCAGTGACAAAGGACTCAAGATTTACAGCTAAGGTAGAGAGGATATTTCCTGCTGGCATTTGTTGTGTTGTTTGAGGGTTAAACCCAGACCCCAGATGGGAGGGTCTGCATTCCTGTGTAAGGTTGTAAAGAGAGACATGGAGGAGGACATCTGAACAGACTCTGTGATTTTCCTTTTAGGCTGGACTGAGCAACGACATTCACATCAAAAACAAGCATATTATCTTGAGATTTATAATCCTTTGTCAGCTACACCTATTAGGTCTTCCCTATAGATATTAATGCTCCTTTAAAAAAAAAAACACCCAAAGTAAATTTAACCGAGAAACTCCAGAATGACCTATTATTAAATTGAATTGTTTACTGCCCTGACACTAAAACATATATTGCATAAATTATAAAACAGGCTTAAAAGGCATATGTACACATACATGCGAGCACCTACTCTGAGCTCACGTCTGATATTCTCTCCTCTCCTAAATAAAGAACAAAAGCTTTGCTGAGATTTTTTAAAGTGTCATTTAGGGATTTAAGATGATGAAAGAAAAATGTCTGAAAGCCCCTGCCTTTCATGCTGTGCCCTTATAAATGATATTAATAGAACAGACATAGGAATTAAGTTACTGACTATGTAGTCGGGCTTGAATCATGAAGGGGAGTGCCTGGGAGCACAGAAGTAAGCAGTGAGCACCCTAAAAGGCAGAAGTTGGTAGGAAGTCGTGGGAGAAGCCAAGGCCCCAGGTGACCTAAGTCTGTACCCTCATGGGAATGCGGCTCAATCCCAAGACTCAGGTGGGAGAATTCCAAACCAGGAAATTAATGATTAGTGATTTAATGAATTAATTACTAATGATTTAAAAGTTAATAAATTTCTAAACCAGAAATGTGCTTATCAGTGAAGAGGTGCCAGATGTCTGAGGAAGCCGACTGCTGTGAAAGAAATAACAGACTAAACAAATGGAAGATCACAGGCATGAGCCACTGTGCCCGGCCCCGTATTAGTTTTCTATGGCTGTTGTAACACAGCCATCAATTCAGTGGTAAACCAACACAAATGTACATTAAAACAAGTACATTTAATATCTTCAGCAACATAAAGCAAAATAAAACCAGAAATTATGAAAAACAATCCATTAGAGATCTTAAAAATTGTTAAAGGAAAAATTGTTGAAGGAAAAAACTCAAAGGCTGGGCTGAATAACAGCATGCACACACTGAAGTGTGAATTAGCAAGGTGAGGCATGAAGTAAAGGGAATCCTGCAGAATAAAGCACAAAGATAAAAAAGATGCAAAAGTTAAGCGATATAAAGCATGGATGAAGACATTCAATTTCTCCTGTAGTAGGAATTCCCTAGGCAGAGAGCAGATGGAATCAGAGGAAGTAATATTTAACCATTGGCTAAAAATTCCCCAGAAGTGAAGAAGAAAGGTACAAAATTTCAGAACATTAAAATAAAGAGAAAAACGTTAAAAGCTATCAAAGCAGAAAATAGTTTAAATTAAAAGAAATAATGATCAGAGTTTCATTGTAAATCTCATTAGCAACACTAAGTACAAGAAAACAGTGAGGCAATTGGTCTTTGATGAGGTGTTAAAAAATACCTGCCATTTTAGAGTTCTATACCTAGCTACAGAATCATTTCAGAGCATGGTGAAACAAAGACATTTTTGAACATTCAGGATTTAAGGAAGTTTACCACCAACAGATTATCTGGGAAAGAACACTTAAGATGTACTCATGCATGGAAAACAATGAATCCGGTGCAGCCAACAGTGTGAAAAAAGCAATACTTACCTAAGTAATCAGCCAATCCTATTGCTTATGACTAAATAGGTATTGATTACCAAAAATGTTTAAAATAACAATTTGGGACTAAAATTCTGTTTGACATCAACAGGGGACTTGGGGAGGCGGAAAACAGCAGAGAGTAATGAACATTTCTTATTTGGGAAGTCTATGCATACGGATTAACTTTAGATTTTGTTAGGCAAATATAACTTTATGTATGGATATAAAAATATAAGAGTAACTATTAGAAAAATAGTGAAGTGCATAACTTTCAAATCAAAAGAGAAAAAAAGATGGAATAAAGAAAATTCAATTAACTCAACAGGAAGCAGGAATGAGAACAAAAAGAGAAACAGAGAGTGAAGTAAATAGAAAACACAAAATAAGATAATAAAGTCTTCATAACAAATGTTCAAGAAGAAAAAATAAAATGAATAGAAAATAGGCAATTTGTAGGAAAACATCATTCAAAGAAAATTAAAATTGCTAATAAACATAAGAAAAATGCTCAATTTCAACAGTTATCAAAGAAACACAAGTAAAATAGTATTGAGATGTTATTTTTACTGATCAGATTGGCAAGTATTTTTTAATTTTGAGAATATCAAGTGTTAGCAAGAAGTTGGCTTAATAGGTACCCTTACGTCCCACCCATGGGAGTGTATATTGGTGCAGTCAATTTGTAGGGCAATTTAACATAGCTATTAAAACCAAAACATTCGCATACGTGTACAAGGAAGTATAGTCAAGATTATCCTAGCAGCATTGCTTGTAACAGAGAGATATAGACAATAATGTAAACATCCACCAATGGGAGAATGACTAAATTAATTGCAATATGTTCCTACCTCAGAACACTCTGCAAAAGTTAAAAAAAGTAATTTAGATTCATTTTTGGTAATAGGGATAGACATATTATAAATATTAAAAAATTTGTAGGATGAAAGATACAGAATTATTTTATATGTGTAAAACCACATAAAACAGGTGTGTATTTATATACATTTAGATACACATACATACATAAACACCTAGAAGAAGCTCTGAAATGTTAAACATCAAGCTCATAATTGAGATTGCCTCTGAGGAAGTGAGATGAGGTGAGCAGTGCATGAGTGGTGTCTGTTGGCCTGGGGGATAGAATTTGGGGGCGGGATGCAGGGATTTAGTCTCAGTTGTAAAGTCTGATTTTATTTTCAAGGAAATTATTTATGTATTATTTGTTGAATGAATCTGATTAAGGAGCAGATTATTTTTCTCTGCATATGCTGGCCTTTGCACAGATGGCAGATTTGCTAATCTAGTCTAGACTGGCCAGGTATCCAGGAAATAGGCGGTATAGACATGATTGCTCACCAAGAGTCTATGATCTCTCCCTCCCTTCCATCCCATAGTACTCACCAGATGCCAGAATCTTAAAGAATGAAAGGGGTCTGCCATATCTGGCTGTGGATTAATGCTAGTGGTACCCATTCTTGCAGGTTCCTAGCACCCTGCTAAGCAAAGCTGTGTGTCTGCTGGGAAGTATTCCTTTTAGGTAACTGGAAAAATGATACTCTGGGTTAGGTTTCAGGGTTGGGTTTTAGCCTGCAGTCTGTTAAAGCTCTTCTGTGACCTCCCTTGAGCTATCCACTTTCGGCGCTTTTACGTGTAAGATCAAGAAAAGAGGAATGTGGCTAGAAAGAGTCCATAGGAAATAAATTTTAAAAAAAAAGGAAAGGAAAGGAGAAGGAAATTAATTTCCTCTTCTCCAGTTTGGCAATGAAAAGTTGGAGACACAACCAGAACAATTCTTTATGTCCGTCCCTTCCTAATTAGTCACAGATGTATGCATTTTGCTACTGATGTCATTTCCTTTGGATATATACCCAGCAGTGGGATTGATGGATCAAATGGTAGTGGTTTTTTGTTTGTTTGTTTTGTTTTGTTTTGACATAGTGCCTTCCTCTGTTGCCCCAGGTACAGTGCAGTGCCATCATCATAGCTCACTGCAACCTCTAACTCCTGGGCTTAAGGGGTCCTCCTGCCTCAGCCTCCGTGTAGCTGGGCCTACAGGCATGTACTACAATGCTGGCTAATTTTTCTAATTTTAGTAGAGATGGGGTCTCACTCTTGGTCAGGCTGCTCTCAAACTCCTCAGCTCAAGCGATCCTCCTACCTCGTCCTCCCAGAGTGCTAGGATTATAGGTGTGAGCCACTGCACCTGGCCTCTATTTTTAATTTTTTGAGGAACTTTCATACTGCTTTCCGTAATGGCTGTACTAATTTACATTCCCACCGATAGTGTGTAAGGGTTCCCTTTTTTCCACATTCCTGCCGACACTTACCATATTTTGTCTTCTTGATATTAGCCATTGTAACTGGAGTGAGGAGATATCTCATTGTGGTTTTGATTTGCGTTTGCCTGATGATTAGTGATGTTGAGCATTTCTTTCATCTATTGTTGGTTATTTTCATGTCTTCTTTCGAGAAACGGCTATTCAGGTCTTTTGCCCATTTTTAATTGGATTATATATTTTTTGCTATTGAGTTGAATTTCTTATACACTCTGAATATTAACCCCTTGTCAGACGTATAGTTTGCAAATATTTTCTCCTGTTCTGTAGGTTGCCTCTTCACTCTGTTGATTATTTCCTTTATGCCTGTGCAGAAGCTTTCTAGTTTGTTGCAATTCCATTTGTCTATTTTTGTTTTTGATGCCTGTGTTTTTGAGGTCTTATCCAAAAAATTCTTGCCCAAACCAATATCATGAAGTGTTTTCCCTCTGTTTTCTTCCAGTAGTTTCATAGTTTCAGGAGAAACTTACAGTTACTCTTTATTTTGAGTTAATTTTTGTATATGGTGAGAGATAGGGGTCTAGTTTCATTCTTCTGCATTTGGATATCCAATTTTCCCGGCACCATTTATTGAAGAGACTGTCCTTTCCCCAATGTATGTTCTTGACAACTTTGTCAAAAATCAGTTGGCTGTTGTTTTAGTTCATTTTCTGTTGCTATAACTGAATACCTAGAATAGGTATATTTATAAAGGATGGTATAGGGTAATTTATAAAGAAATTTATTTCTTACATTTCTGGAGGCTGGGAAGTCCAAGGTCAAGGGGCCACATACATCTAGTGAGAGCCTTCTTGCTGATGGGGATTCTCTGCAGAGTCCTGAGGTGGCTCAGGGCATCATATGGTAAGGGAGCTAATGAAAGAGAACCAAACTGGCTTTTATAACAGGCCCACTGTCATGATAGCTAACCCACTTCTGTGATAACCCATTATATTCATTAACCCATTAACTCACTAATCCATTTACTCCAGGAGTGGATTAATCTATTGATCTAATCATTTCTCAAAGGCCCCACCTCCCAATACTATTACATTGGGGATTAAGTCTCAACATGAGTTTCAGAGGGAACAAACTTTCAAACCATAGCAGCTGTGTAGATGTATGGATTTATTTATGAGCTCTGTATTCTGTTCTATTGGCCTATGCCCCTGTTTTTATCACAGCATCATGCTGTTTTGGTTACTATTGTTTGTTGGAAATGTATCTTCAGAGTAAATTTCTAGAATTGGGATTGCTGAGTCAAAAATAAATATAGTCTTGTTAGATATTGCTAAGTATTGCCAAATTCTCCTCCAAAAGGGTTGTACTGATTTTCATTCCCACCAGTAATGTTTGAGTATCCCTTTTTCTCTACTGTCTTGTTAACAGAACGTGCCCTCCCCAACCCCCGGAATAGAGTGCACTGTTGTCATCATAGCTCACTGTAACCTCAAACTCCTGAGCTCAAGTGATCCTTCTGCCTCAGCCTCCTGAGTAGCTGGGATGGCAGGTTTCAGCCACCATGCCCAGCTAATTTCTCTATTCTTTGTACAGATGAGGTCTCAATATGTTGTCCAGGCTGTTCTCAAACTCTTGGCCTCAGGTGATCCTCCTGCCTTGGCCTCCCAAAGTGCTAGGATTACAGGCATGAGCCAATAAGCCCAGCCTGATATTCTTTGATTTTGTGTATTGAATAACTTCTCATATATTAAGGACTATTTTTCTCTTTTTTTGGTGAATTTTTTTTCCATTTTTATTATCGAGTTTTTGACTGTTTGCCCTTTAGTTTTTTTTTTTTTTTAAGGGGTGGGATCTTGCTATGTTGCCTAGATTGTTTTAGAACTCCTTGGCTCAAGCCATCCTCCCACCTTAGCCTCCCAAGTAGCTGAACTACAGGCATGTGCTGCCATACCTGGCTTGCCCCTTACATTTTGAGCTCTTTATAAATGTGATAAGTGGGAAAACTTTAATGAGGTCTGCAGATTAGATAATAATAAGGTATCATTGTTAATTTTCTGGTTTCAATTGTACTGTGTTTATGAGAGATATAATCATTTGAGGAAATCAGGTAAAGGAAATATGGGAATTCTTTGCACTATTTTTGCAACTTTTTTGTAAAACACAAAAGAGGAGAAAAATTTAAATTATACACAATAAATATTTATTTGGTAAGTGTTTAAATATTGTATACTTACAATAAATCTTTTTGCCAAATGCAGAAGTTGCAAATTTGCTACTGGATGGAGTGAAGCAGATGTGTAAAACAATCTTGATGTGAGAGAATTGTGGGAGCATTTCCTATAGTAGTTTAGGGTTGATTAAATTGTCACTGCAGGAATCAGACTCTTAGGAGGGCTGCAGTGTCTGCTACTAGGACCTGCCAACTATTTTTGGGCAATGTCATTGGCATCATTTTAGGTGGCAGGCAAGATGCCTGCCTTCTGATGTGAGTAGCCTTTGGGTGAGTAGCTGAGCCAAGGGGAGGTTGGATACTTAGAATAAAAACAAAGGATTCTTGGCTAAACTGAAGATTTCATTAGAGAATCAGAAACCTTAACAAATAATCTCTTAGATGTTGAGCCATGTATTTTTCCCTGAAAAGTACATACCTTTTGTTGCAAAATCTCGTTGGAGATTGTATTACTGAGGAATAAACTGAGATTTAAATATGTTGGAAGTGCTATTTATTTGGTCATTAAGTACCAAAAATCGAAAGACTTGCAGCAGGTTTAACATTTCAACTCTTGTTATAACTATTTAAAGGATTGTGAACTCATCAAAATGTACATGAATCAAGTTTTAATATATTGTATGATGGGTAGATTTATCTGAATTCTCAGGCTTGGTTATGCCAGTGCAAGAACTCAACAACATGAACAAATTCAATAAAAAAGTATGACTTTAAAACATTTGGAAAAGTATGTGGGAGAAGTACCAGTAAAAAGAGCAAGATTGAACACACAGGAAGAGGACCTCAAGATGGAGCACCATCACAGGGGAGGCAGGAAGTGCTTGATCAAGCACATGGTAGTCATTGGCCTTGGGCAAGAGTGGGGACTGCTTTTCCAGAGACTGGCAGAAAGGGGTTAAAGGAGCATGTAAGCTGTTGTTTTTGTTTGCCTAGCATCCCTTTTCTCTGATTTTAGTTCTCCCTAATTTTTTGGGGGGGAGGGAAACCCACTTGTCTTCTTTTTATATGGTCCTGTGCCAACAGAAGAGTGGAAATATGACCTAAGGGAAGCCAATCAGATTATCTTTCTCTCAGGAATTTAAAACTACAGAGGAGAAACACAAGAAGGGAAATGATTGGAGCTGAGTCATTCTGAGAGCATTGGCTCAAAGGAGACTGTCCTAAGTTTCTCTGGTTTATGTCCTTCATGAGGTGTCCGCTTAGAATTTTTACTTAAGTTCTGTGAGCTCTGTCGTATCTTTCCCCAAAATTCTATTTTGTTTGAGTTTGCCAAATTCTGTTTTGTGCAAATAAAGAACTGTATAGGATACAGAAAGTGTAGGCATAGAAACATTTTAACTATGAGGTGGGGGTGGGGTCCGTTCTCTCCAGTAGAGGCAAGTGGTTGGATAGTTTGAACAATGTGTTGAAATTATGGAAGGAAGCTGATCCAGGATAAGTATAAATACCAAGGATAAAAAAAGGTTTACTAATCAGTATTGAAGGTCCAGTGAAGTTTGCAGAACATCAGTATATTGTGATTTCCTTCAGTAACCTAGGTGCAGGAAAGAAGAAAGGGCCTATGTTGGACCGATTCAAAGTAAAGAGCTAGCATAGTCTACAAGTCAAAACCATAAGCTGAGGATATTAAAGGAGCTGTCAAGAGAAGTTGAAAGTTAGTATCAATGGGCTCTAGGTATAACAGGCAAGGGATACAACTAAGCGGATAGAATGGAAAGAAAGAGGGACACTGAAGAACTGAGGCTTGGGTTGACAAGACACAATGGACTAGGGGGTAGGAGAGAGACCTGAAAGTTTAAGAAGTTGCTCTGTTGCAGTTTATTTAGATTTAGAAGTCATACATCTAGAATACACTTAAAAGTCTAAACTCGATTGCAGTTGAGATTTAGAAAGTTTCAGGGATGAGGTCTAAGGTGTTGCATGTAGATTCAGTTGGCTAAGCACAAGGCCACTGAAGTTGCCCATGATGATGTTAGATGAAACGCAAGTTTGGTAACTGGTTCAACTCAATTTTGCCAACCAAGTTCTAAAGTGTTTTTTGTTTTAATCAATGTAGGGGAATGGCTAGGAGGTTGGTAGGTGGCAACTTGAAAATGAATTTCCCTTATGACACTAAAACTCTGGCCTTGGTGTTAACACTTAAGTAATGGTACTTACTTACTAATGGTACTTACTTACTAATGGTTACCACTAAGTAATGGTACTTAGTATAATATACTGGCTCACAGTGTGGGTTTCTGGTTCTGTTTCTGTACTGGTTGTCTAACCATGAGTAAATTACACTTTCTGTAACTCAGTTTCCTTAACTGTAACTTGGGGATAATAGTCCCTCCCTTGTACGATCATTGTGAGAATTAAATGAACTAATATGTATTAGGTTTTGGTAAATACTGAGCACTTCATAAACGTTAGCTATTATTATTAAAGAAGAGACTGATATATAAATAAACGATTACAACACAGTGTAATACTTAAGAATGAATACTGTATAAATATATAAAAAATAACTGACAAGTCACTTAAACTGTACTTGGGATACTCAAGGAAGTCTTCAATGAGGTGACAACTGAGGTGATTACAAAACAAAGTCCAATAGCTGGACAAACAAGCTGGCGCGTGGGGGAAGTGGTTAAACTTAGGTTGAAAGCTCACCTAAGCCAGGCACCTTGCTAGCTGTTTTATAAATATTATCACATTTAATATCACATATCTACAAGATACGTATCTTCGTTTTACTAAGGAGGAAAGCTAGGAAAAGTTAATTCGCCCTTAGGCACACACGAACGGAAATAAATTGGGTTTTTTACTTTAAAAGTAAGCTGGTCTGGCACAAGAGTGACTCAGTACAGGAAACCTAAAGGAAGCCTGAGAGAGAACAGGGGGATCACAGTGCTAGTGGGGAGCGAGGAGAGCGGAGGATGGATGATAAAGAGTTTTATGCTTGTCCTAATAATAAGTCTGGCCTTGACTCTGAGGGCAATGCCAAGAGAGTAAAGGATTTTAGGCAGGCCCTACACAGCGAGTTGAGACCGAGCAGGTCACCCAGAGCATGTGATGCCCAGGCAGGTCAGTGATTCTCCATTCCCGGAGCGCACGTGAGCCGGCTTCTTCACGGGCAGCGGATTGAAGCAAAAGAGGCAGAGCAGGGGAGGCCTTTTCCTCCTTCCACGTCGCCCGACTTCTAAAGCTCTCAGGCTGGTCGTTCCATTGGCTGCTTTAGGGCCCCTCTCTCCAGACGCGCCGGGCTGGCTGCCTGTCCCGGGGCTGGTCACGCGCCGCCACCGACCTCGGGGAGCCAGCCCAGCGGACCATTCCAAATTCCCGTCCCAGTCCACAGCCACACCTCCCTCCCAGCAGCGCAGCACGCCCGGTCACGTGCGGACCCGGTCACGTGACGACGGGCCACGTGAGGCCTGCGCGCTCGGCAGGAGCTGGGCTTCCGGAGATCGGCAATCAATCCGCGGCTGCCGCGGGCGTCGCGGCCGGGATGGTGAGAGCCGAGGGCCGGGACAGGGCCGGTTCGGGCCGGGCCGCCGCCGCCGCCGCCACGCTCAGCCCCTTCTCATCCTTCCCGCTGCAGATGAACCGGACGACCCCCGATCAGGAGCAGGCGCCGGCGTCCGAGCCCGTGTGGGAGCGGCCCTGGTCGGTGGAGGAGATCCGCAGGAGCAGCCAGAGCTGGTCGCTGGCGGCCGACGCTGGCGTAAGAGGCGGGTCCCGGGGACGCGAGGGGAAGGCTTGCCGCCGGGGGGACGCGCGGCCTGCGGGCGGGAGGACTAGAGCTCCCAGTCTGCCTAAGCCGTGCTGTCCGGCTTCCCGCTCTCTTGTTAAGAACGAACTTTCCCTCATTCTTGAAAACTCCACCATGGCAGTCCCAGTCACCGGGGAGACGGGCGAGCTGGGCCTCAACCCCCTGAGTGCTCGGACCTGGGTCTCTTCATTGAGTTTCCTAGCGGTGCACTCACCTCCATCCCGAGAGGCAGACCTGTTTCCCCCGCACTGAGGGATTCCTCGGTGTTGGGACTTGGACTGAGTGGGGTGGGAGAAGAACCCCTATGTGGATATCCTTGAGTGAGACTCTTCAAAACGGCGGCCCTAAAAAGCTCAAAACTGTAATTCCAAAGTCCCCTATGAATAGGATTTTTGGATAAGCGTGGTAGTTGGTTATATTACCCTTCGTCTAGGATCGCTGTAGAACCACCACCCAACAGGACTTTAGAATTCCTCCAGAAACAGCAAATGTCCGTTGACTCGTTGCCGCTCTTTCGATGAGTTTTCTTAGTGTTTTCAATACCACGTGGTCTTGGTACTGTTAAAAGAAGCATCCCTTTTATTATAATTACAACACACGCAAAGGTGAAAGTATGTGGATGGGTTCTTTATTGTCTTGACACAGAATAGAAGCATATAATATTGATAATACTGTGTGTTTATTTTTTAAATAGCTACTACAGTTTCTACAGGAATTCTCACAACAGACAATCTCTAGGACTCATGAAATCAAGAAACAAGTGGATGGACTAATTCGGGAAACTAAAGCCACAGATTGTCGCCTGCATAATGTCTTCAATGACTTTCTTATGCTATCTAATACCCAGTTCATTGAGAACGTGAGTTATTTAGTTACATCATACTAGTAATACTTTTTGAGGGAGCAAGAGAGATTGTAATTTTAAATATCCTATTATTAGGTTCCCTCCTAAACTTTGGTAGAAGTAGTGGTTCTTGGTAATTGAAACTTTTTTCTCTAGGATTAATCCCTGTTTTTCATTAGTAAAGTTTTAAGTTTGCTAGTATCAAGCCTTTGAAAAAATTTCCTCATATTCCAGTCTTTCTGTCCTTTCGTAGTTTTGAAAGTAGTCAGCAGTTGTGCTGCATTGTGTGGGACTCAGACTAACCTTGTTATGGCATGTTCTGTAAGGACAGCCATATACCTGATTTGACCCTTTGGACACCAGCATGTGGCTTTAGTTATTGATTAGATCCATTATATTCTCATAAATTATACTAAAGGGATGTGTATATCTACTTGGAATAGTCTCCACTAAAGCTTACTAATGGTTGCCCTATGATAGAGAATCAACTGTAAATAGGTTACTGAACTTGAACGCATGTGCAATTTTGTCTGTGTATTTACTGAGTTTCTTTTCTTTTTGTTTCTTTGGAGACAGTCTTGCTCTGTTCTCCTGCTTGGAGTGCAGTGGCGTCATCATAGCTCACTGCAGCCTCAAACTCCCAGGCTCAAGTGATCCTCCTGCTTCAGCCTCCCAAGCAGCTTGGACTATAGGTGTGCGCCGCCATACCTGGCTAATTTTTCTATTTTTAGTAGAGACAGAGTCTCCTTCTTGTTCAGGATGGTCTCCAGCTCCTGGCTTTAAGCAGTCCTCCTGCCTTGGCCTCCTGTTTATTTATTTTCTTCTAGATGCTAGGAATACATAGGTAAATTCAATAGAGCCTTACCTTAGTAAACAGTGTAATTCCAGAATAGAAAGGAAATAAGCATGGGTGGCGCTTGAATTAGTGAAGGGAGACTGTTAAGAAATGAAGATGGAGAGGAAGCTTAAGCTGATCTGTGTTTCTTGTAGGATGTCCACTTTCTGAATATCAGCATTTATTTGTGAAAAGACGATTATTAAAGTAGGCCACCTTGTGAAGTTGTTAGATGTAAAGTAATGGAAAGATCATAAAAAGCCCAAGATTTAGGATTGTTAATGCTATGCAGGCAACTTGCGCACCATGTTTATGCATTTTTTAGTAGAATGGGTTGAAATGCCATTTTTAGCTTTTTTTTTTTTTTTTTGAGATGAGGTCTTGCTCTTTTGCCCCAGGTAGAGTGTAGTGGTGTGATAATCGCTAACTGCAACCTCAAACTCCTAGGCTCAAGCGATCCTCTTGCCTCAGCCCCCCAAGTAGCAGGGACTACAGGTGCATACCACCACACCTGGCTAAATTGTCTATTTTTTGTGGAGATGGAGTCTTGCTATTTTGCCCAGGTTGATCTCAAACTCCTGGGCTCAAGTGATCCTTCCACCTCAGCCTCTCAGAGTGCTAAGATTATAGTCGTGAGTCACCACGCCTGGTGCACTTTTAGCTTTTTTTAGGGAGCTATGTGTAAAATCAAGATCTTAATAAAGGTTTTAGGGGTCTCTTTACCAGTTACTTCCTTTAATGCAAAGAAAAACTTGCAATTTTGAAATAAAACAAATTATTCAGTTAAAGTCAGTAGTTTTCTTATTATCTATCCATAACAATTCCACTGGAAGAGTCAGTTTAGGACACTCAAGTGTCTACTTCTCTGCTATACACAGCCCAGTCACTTTTTCATCAAGCTGAATTTGGTGTCTTTTTTTTGAGACAAGGTCTCACTCTGTCACCCAGGCTGGAGTGCAGTGGTGTGATCATAATTCACTGTGACCCCGAACTCTTGTTGGTATCCTTTTATGTGCATGTTGTTCTCATTTTGTGCCTTTCTTGGTAGATCAGGTACTCAGCTCTTCTTTGCAGTCAATGTTGCCGCACTAGACTGGGCAAGGGATAGATTTGGGAGGTTTCTTTTGTCTTAGATGTATTTGTACCAGATTGATACTTGAAAGATACTTTAATGGGGAGAGGTGGAAGGCATCATAAACTTCTTTTCCCGAATCATAGTCTTTTGGTCTTTTTTTCTCCAGCTCTTCTTTTCTGGCCAAACGTTCCTTTTCTTTTCTTTTCCTTTGTTTTTTTGAGACAGGGTCTTGCCCTGGGCTGGAGTGCAGTGGTGTCATCATAGCTCACTGCAACTTCCAACTCCCGGGCTCAAGTGATCTTCCCACCTCAGCCTCCTGAGTAACTGGGACTACAGGTGTGCACTACCACAGCTGGCTAATTTTCCTACTTTTTGTAGAGACAGGGTCGTGCTATGTTGCTCAAGCTGCTCTTAAACTCCTTGCCTCAAGTGATCCTCCCATTTCAGCCTCCCAAAGTGCTAGGATTACAGGCATGAGCCACTGCACCCACCCTCAAGTTTTCTCTGAGTTTTCTATGATGTTTTTGTGGAGTTTTTTGGGAGTTATTTAGACAGGGTTCTGCTCCATCACCCAAGCTGGAGTGCAGTGGCACAATCATAGCTCACTGCAATCTCAAACTCCTAGGCTCAAGTGGTCCTCCTACCTCACCTTCCTGAGTAGGTGGGACTATGGGTGTGCGCCATCATGCCTGACTAATTAAAAAAAATTTTTTTTTGTGGTGATGGGTCTTGCTATGTTGCCCAGGATGGTGTTGAACTACTGGTCTCAAGCTATCCTCCTGCCTCAGCCTCCCAAATTGCTGGGATTACAGGTGTGAGCCACTGTGCCCAGCTTGTTTTGTTGTGGTAATAGTTCTTTATTTCTGTCCACTTCTGTGGATTCCCGGTTTTCCGTTGATCTCTCCATCGCCTTAGTGTTCAGTCCCTCTGTCTCTTCCCCCTCCAGTCTGTAGCCAGAACTCCTCTGTGCACGTGCTGGTGGCCACTGCCCAATCTGTTTCCCTGACTTCCTGTAATGCCGTGTTACAGTTCTTTCCATTTGTGGCAGAGCATGGTGATGTTGAGATAATGGTTAATATGCCTAATAAAACTCTGAAAAAATGTACTTGCTGATCTGTATTTGGGAGTGATAGGACTTTTTGCACGTTTTTTTGAAACCCTGACATCAATACTCGTGTATTACAATTCAGGTTTGAATGATGGTGCCATTTGGTTTTATGGTAATTTATGAGAAAGATTATTCAAATTCAAGCAGGTTTCTGGGTTTTATTAATTAACCTCAGAGACAGCCACAAAGTTGTAAACTACTTTATAAAGTCAGTAAAACAATCCAGACTTTCTAGGGCAAGAGAAATTAGTACTGTTAGTAAAAGCTCAAGAAGGTACTCTGAGGAAGAGAAATGCTAATTAACATTGGTCAATGTTTTACTGTCTAATTATGAGGTAACACAATTATTAAAGCTTCATTAATCAGTTAATTTAGAAATTTTTCCTGAAATATTAAATGGCATAGTCAATGACTTCAGTTTGTTAAAAGATCTGATAGGGGACGATTTTTTATTTTTTTCCAAATCTTTGCTTCATAAAATTAAAAAGTTTTTTCCAAAATGAAACAGTTTTCTAGATCATCTTCCTATTAGTTTATAAAAGCTGAATTTTAGTCATTTTCCCCCTCCTTTTCTACCTTTCTCTTAAAGAAACAGGTGAGGTTACTGAAACTGTCATAGACTCAACAATTAGAGGAAGTAAAGCTCCAAAGTTACTTGCCCATAACTTCCTGCACAGGCCGTCTCTCCTGGACCTGCTTTATTTTACGTAATGTTGTCCCTTACTTTTGACACTTCAGCCTTCTTGTTCTTTGGGGTACCATAGGCCCTGCTACCGCTGGGATTTTGCTTTCATTGCTGCAGGTGCCTCTACCCTTTGACTGACATCTTTCTTCCAGGTCTTAGCTCGATTCTGACTTACTCCTTGACCCCTGGATAAAAACATTTGAAGCATCACATTCCATTCTTTAGTTGACTTCCCACAATCATAATGTTACAGATATTGATAGAATTTGATGAGTTGAACTCGCCTACTAAGCCCCATATTTTTGCCAAATGTATTCTTAGGTCCCGGGACAAACCTAGTGTACAGGGACTCAGTGCATGTTTGACTGCGTGAATGAATGAGTGAGAGTACATGTCAATGTGCTTGTATAATCTGTTAGGGAATCCCCAGCCTTGGTCTCTTTTTCCCCAGTTCCCCACCATCCCCTCCTACCTTGTCTTCCCAAATGAGGAAAAGCTCTTTTAAGGGGAAATACCAACTATATTTAACAGTTCTGGGAATATCTATTTGAGTATAAAATGATCTAAAAACACATGAAGTGTGAGTTCATTCTGGTGGGGTGAAGGAAATTAGCATTGATTATCTGCTGTGTACTAAGTGCTTGAGATGCACGGTCTTTCTCACCTGCAAAAGATCCCATGGATTTTAGTTCTTTGCTGGTTGGTTTCTTAGATGTCATGTTTGGCTTTCCAGCTGTAGGCTGCTGATGTCATGTGAGTGGTTTTTAACACCAGGCAGGGAGAAAAGTAGGGTGTTGGTGCTGTTCAGACTTCAGCATCAAGCTCAACCTTTGAGGTTAATAATCTTGCTATTTAAATGCTAAAGTAACCTTGGTAGCTGCCATATTTAAAGGCTCACTTTTAAGATTTACTTACTTTTTTTGGATCCTGTCTTTAAAAATTACCACAGTAATATCTGATCTTTATAGAACAATTAGGAAGAGTAAAAAAAAAGAAACATCATCTGAAATTTCCTCAGCTAGAGGGGAACCTCTCAATGTTTTGGCATGTATATTCTAAGTCTGTTTCCCGTGCGGACATCAGGCTTAGAAGAATTAAACCTGCAAAAAAGTCAACTACAATTCTACCACCCCAAACTGACCAGTCATTGAACATTTTGGTGTATTTTTTTCTAGTCTTTTTTTTTTTTAATTTTAACCTTTTCTAGATGACAGTGTGTATTTGAAGCCTGCTCTTAATGTGAACTTATTTGACATGTCTTTGAGACTTTTGTGAACTTCTATTCTTACTCTATTATTTGACTGTATCATAATTTAACAATTTTCTAATATTAAATGTTTATTAAATATTTTGTATGTATAGCAAGTTCAGAGAATAACCATAAATGCTAAGAATATACAGCAGTTAGCATCAATAGATTTTAATATTTTGCCATATTTGCTTCAAAGGCACCAGCTCCCCATTTTTGTCCTTAACTCTAAACATTTTGGTTGGGAGTTCCTTTGTATCTCTGCCTTTTTATTCTTTTTACATGGAGACGGATTTCATTTGCCCCCTCCATTTAGGTAACCTTATTGTGTAGTAGTTCTTTTCCTCATTGATTTTTACGATGAATGTGTGCGATCATGTGAAAATAAAATCAGGCTTCCATATAATTTTGTTTCTGGCTTCTGCTGCTGTTTGTTATGTTTCTTTTTCTTTCTTTTTTTTTTTTTTGAGACAGAGTCTTACTGTGTTGACCGGGCTAGAGTGCCGTGGCTTCAGCCTACCTCACAGCAACCTCAAACTCCTGGGCTCAAGCGATCCTTCTGCCTCAGCCTCCCCAGTAGCTGGGACTACAGGCATGCGCCACCATGCCCGGCTAATTTTCTCTATATATTTTTAGTTGGCCAATTAATTTCTTTCTATTTTTGGTAGAGACGGGGTCTCGCTTTTGGTTGGTTGGTCAGGCTGGTTTCGAACTCCGGACCTTGGGTGATCCACCCGCCTCGGCCTCCCAGAGTGCTAGGATTACAGGCGTGAGCCACCGTGCCCGGCCTGTTTGTTATGTTTCTTTACTGTCTGCAGTTTAATAATCTTAAATACCACAGATTTCTAATAAGTCTTACTGGGGCAAGTCCCCATAACTTCTGTTTAGAATTGTTATGTTTATTCATCTTTGACTTTTTACTTTCCTGTGTGAATTTGAGGATTATCTAACTATTATTAGCATTTGATTAGAATTACATAGCATTATAAATTTGGTGTTCGTGTGACTTTCTGCTATGAATCGTGATACCATGTGCATGCTATAGTTTGCATTTGTGATTATTTTTCTTGGACCTAAATTTAAGAAGTAGAATTTTTGGGTCAGAGGATATGAACATTTTAAAACAACATTGTTTGATGAGATTGACAGATATTTTTTAAAAGGTGGACAGTGTCCATTGCTGGCAAAGATTTGGGAAATGGGCACTGCTGGTGACAGTGAATTGTTACACGTTTGTGTGTAAGAATCTGGAAATAGCTATTAAGATTAAAAAACAGTTTTGTCCTTTGATGTGGCCATCCTACTTTTGGAAAGCCTGTGGAAATAAAAGGACCAGTGCCTAAGAACATATGTTTGGAGCAGCTTTGTTTACAATAGCAAAAACTGGAAATCTTAATATTCACCCTAAGGGAATTGTCAAATTAATTATAGTTTAGTTTGTACCATAGGATATAGGCAGATATTAAAAAGATTGAGTCAAGTCTGTATGTATTGACCTAAAAAGTGGTTTATGAGAACATTAAGTGAAAAAGTGGGGCAGAGAAATGTGTTTAGTATGAGTGCATTTTTATTTTAAAAACAAGAAGGGAAGGAGAACTCAGTATGTGCACATCTTTATGTATTTGTGTAAAAGGAGCATAAACACCAGGCATAAATTGGTTATTCCAAGGATTAGGTTAGGGGTAGAGAGGGAACTGTTTTTAAATATATCTCTTTTACATACATCTTTATTTTTTGAGATAAGAGTCTCGCTCTGTTGCCCGGGCTAGAATGTGGGGCGTCAGCCTAGCTCACAGCAACCTCAAACTCCTGGGCTCAAGCAATCCTACTGCCTGAGCCTCCCAAGTAGCTAGGACTACAGGAATGTGCCACTGTGCCTGGTTAATTTTTTCTATATATTTTTTCTATATATTTTTCTATATATTTTTATAGAAATAAAACAATAAAATTAGTTGTCTGGCTAATTTCTTTCTATTTTTAGTAGAGATGGGATCTCGCTCTTGCTCAGGCTGGTCTCGAACTCCTGACCTTGAGTGATCCTCCTGCCTCGGCCTCCCAGAGTGCTGGGATTACAGGCGTGCCACTACGCCCAGCCCACATATGTCTTTATATTGACTTAAAATTTTAAAAATTGACATAGAATTCACATACTACAAAATTCAGCATTGTAAAAAGTATATAGTTCGGTGGTTTTTAGTGTATTCATAAAGTTTTGTAACTATGGGCACTGTTTATTTCCAGAACATTTTAATCAACTCATTTATATTGACTTTTTATAACAAGTGTGTTATACTTAAGTAGTTTAAAAAAAAAATTTGGAGGGCCAGGTGTGGTGGCTCACGCCTATAATCCTAGCACTCTAGGAGGCTGAGGCGGGCGTATCATTTGAGCTCCGGCGTTTGAGACCAGCCTGAGCAAGAGCGAGACCCTGTCTCTACTAAAAATAGAAAGAAAATTAGCTGGACAACTAAAAATATATATAGAAAAAATTAGCCGGGCATGGTGGCACATGCTTGTAGTCCCAGCTACTTGGGAGTCTGAGGCAGGAGGATCATTTGAGCCCAGGAGTTTGAGGTTGCTGTGAGGTAGGCTGATGCCATGGCACTCTAGCCTGGGCAACACAGTGAGACTCTGTCTATAAAATAAAATAATAAAATAAAACTAATTAAAAAAAAATTTGGGAAAAAAAGGAAGTCACAGTGAGTTGGCAGAGTGATGGATTTATTCTGGAAAAGAGAATCCTGCCTGTTGGTGCCATAAGGGTCAGTTAAAAACCTTGGCCTTGCAAATCAGTGAGAGATTTTGCCTATCTGCTTTTATGTAAATGGGATAATAAAAATTTATCAGTCATTTCAAGCAACAAAATGAAAATATATTTTACCCTTACCATTTCTATTGCTTCAAATGTTAATGCTCTCTTTACCTGGTTGATAAGTTACACCTGTTGACATTCTTGGTAGCCTTGGGTGAGAATACCTGTATCATTGCCCATCAACATTATGTATTAGGTTAAATGAAAAGATGTGAAAACTGGTATCTTTCTGTTTTTGCAACTCTCTGGTCAATGAGGTTGAAGTTATGTTTCCTAGTCATTTGTATCTTTTTATTGTTAATTTTTGGTGAATTGACTGTTGTTGTTTGCTATTTGTCCATAACCCACTGGAAGTGGTCTTAGCCATTTAAATACCCATTTCCTTCCCCATCTTTGTCTTTTTTTTTTTTTTTTTTTGAGACAGAGTCTCACTCTGTTGCCCGGGCTAGAGTGCCATGGCGTCAGCCTAGCTCACAGCAACCTCAAACTCCTGGGCTCAGGCGATCCTTCTGCCTCAGCCTCCCGAGTAGCTGGGACTACAGGCA
>CAUYRT010068286.1:0-24035 GCA_963574885.1 Lepilemur ruficaudatus | reverse complement strand
CTGGGCACGGTGGCACATGCCTGTAGTCCCAGCTACTTGGGAGGCTGAGGCAGGAGGATCACTCCAACCCAGAAGTTTAAGGTTGCTGTGAGCTAGGCTGATGCCATGGCACTGTAGCCAGAGCAACACAGTGAGACTTTGTCTCAAAAAAAAAAAAAAAAAGATTTTGGTTGAATATGTTAGGAGACAAAACACTCTGGTTAGCATCAAAGCCAAGCAATGGTTATGATGGTTGAATTATTGTCATCCTAGTCTGAGGAACTAAGAGGATTATATTCTTGTTGGGCAAAAATATGACATCTTTAAGGGTTGGAGTCTGTCTTATTATTCATTCTATCAAAGTAATATTTTGTGGCACTTGTTTAGGCACAATTAAGTGATTAGGGCCATCTAAGAAATGAGGAAAGTGAAATGAAGCAATCAAGCTAGAGAGGTAATGGAAGTTTTCACGTGTTGAAACAAATGCTATTAACACACAACACCATATTTCTCTCTTCATTAGGCATAATTATGATAAGACATTTCTCATCTGGATAAATGAGGAAGACCACACCAGAGTAATCTCCATGGAAAAAGGAGGCAATATGAAACGAGTATTTGAGCGATTCTGTCGTGGACTAAAAGAAGTAAGATGTTATCAGAGGTTTCTGAATAGTCATTAAAATAAAATGCTTTTCCATCTGGAAAGAAGACCGGAACTTGGAGTGGAACTTCCAGGATCTAGTGTGCATCAGAAAATAACTGACTTTCTCTTATTAGAAAGCTCCTGTGCTTTCCTTCCCATTCCACAATGGCTTGGGGAAGTCTGCACATCATTACTTATTTTCTGATTTCTTTAATATTGCACTTGGCTGTTCTAAGGATAGAGACAATATAAGATGTAACCTGACCACAGACTTATGAGAATTCCTATATTCTTTTACCATCTTGGCATGAATAATAATATCACCAACTAACATTTAATGAGTGCTTAGTATTTGCTGGGTACTGTGTTCAGTGCTTTACATGGTTCACTTAATTTAGTTGGATCATTTTAATATTTTGATAGAAGAGGTATCATTTTCTATTAAAGGAGTACTGTAAATTCATCTAAATTTCATTCATGCCAAATGTAGGGTACACATGTCTCTCCCTGGTGTTGGGGATGTGCCGAATGAATGGATGTTTGAGAATTCTGCCATTTGTTCACTGTTGTTCTACTTATAGGTAGAACGATTAATCCAAGAACGAGGCTGGGAGTTCATGTGGAATGAGCGCCTAGGATACATTCTGACCTGCCCCTCGAACCTCGGGACAGGATTACGAGCTGGTGTCCACGTTAAGATCCCAAAGCTCAGCAAGGTAATGTTTTGTGACCAGCAGCCCTGTTGGGTCTCTCCAGGATCAGCTTGGATGTGGCTGCTTTGTGGAGGGAGAAAACATCCCGGCCTTTCTCCTTAACCCTTACTTTCTCACCTATAATAGAAAAATAGAAAGGGTTAAGCTTGCCTCAAAAGACCTTTATATTAGGATAAAAGGTCAAGGGGCTGTGAGAAAGGGAGTGTGGCTTCAAGAATAACACCTTTAAATTGTCCCTCATGTGACAACAAATCAGGATAGGTAGGCGGGCAGCTCTGCTCTGCTCCCTGAGGTTCCTGCCATCTCTTTTCTCTGTCTCTCCTGGTGCAAGTGGTTCTCAAACTTGAGCTTCTATGAGAATCACCTGGAGGGCTTGTTAAAACACAGATCGCTGGACCCCACTCCCATAATTTGCATTTCTAACTAGTTTCCAGGTGATACTGAGTTGTTCCCATTTCTATGGTCACAGTCAGACCCTATATTCCATTTGGTGGGAAGGAGAGAGAGCATGCAGGTGTGTTCATGCTAAGATTTAAAGTCTGGGCCTGGAAGTGGCACACATCACCTCTGTTTATTCCATTAGCGGGAACTTCAGTCAGTGGTCCAACACTGGAAGAAGAGGAACTAGATTCTGGTGGGCTACTAGTAGTTTCTGCCACAGCACACCAAGTGAATCAAAAACTTTAAAACAATTTTAGAAAATGTGCTTTCTGCCCAAAAAAAAAAAAATAGCATTGAAAATTTTTGTTATTTAAAATTTCAATGTTAAGAAAATTATTTGAAATGACTTAACTTCATGATGTTATTGATAACAATGACCACTGTTACATAAATGAATAATAAACACGTGAAAGCTGGCCTCTAGATGTCAAAAAAGGGGCATAGAAATTAAGAACACAAGGTTGGAGTCAGACTACACAGATTCAATTCCAGCTCTGCTACCTTCTAGCTGTGTGACTTTGGGCAAGTTAATTCCTCTAAGCCTCAGTTTCCTCATCTCTGAAATTGGGGTGAAAGCAATGCCTACTTCATTGGGTTGGCTTAAGGCTTAAAAGTTTCAACACAGTGCCCTGGTACATAGTAAATAAATGCTTTATAAATGTTATGATCTTTCATTATATGCCTTTCCTAAGTGAGCGTGCCAATGGCCGTGAATCAGTTTTGCTTGTTGTGATACTAAGTATTATCCCTTGTCCTAGGATCCACGCTTCTCTAAGATCCTGGAGAACCTAAGACTCCAAAAGCGAGGCACAGGTGGTGTGGACACCGCCGCGGTGGCAGACGTGTACGATATTTCCAACATAGACCGAATTGGTCGATCAGAGGTAACATCTCTCACTTTCCTAACATAATCTGACCAACTCAGCATAAGAGAAAGAGGAAACAGAGAAGTAGACTAAATAGTCTTATTATTTCCAAAAAATTCAAGACCTCTTCTTCCCCCATGGAGTCTTGAGTCATGTTAGCTTTTCATTTGTAGTATTCTTGTTCCTTGGGAAATAACTGCATAAAGGTAAACACGGTGTAATCTGAGAATTTTTAGGCAAGTAAAGGAATTCACAATAGGAAAGTTGTCACCAACCTGTCACTGAGATCTATTCCAGCCATCTTCAGCAGACAGGAGATCTATTGTGCTAAAAGAGCACCAGTATTTTATCACTGGAAAGTCAGAACATGTGTCAGAACATCCCTCTGAGGATGGGAAATTAGGAGAATTTTCTCTTGATTCTGAATTTCCTTTGGTGAAGGCTACATACTGTCATTTTCACTTTGGCGTTCCTAGATACTTGATAGTTTTTAACCTTTTATTTTTAGGGCTAAAGATGACAAATAAGGTATGCACTAGGAATAGATAAGATTGTGCTCAGGCTAGGCACAGTGGCTCACTCCTGTAATCCCAGCACTTTGGGAGGCTGAGGCAGGAGGATCACCTGAGCTCAGGAGTTTGAGGCTGCAGTGAGTGAGCTTCAGCCTGCGTGACAGAGCAAGACCCTGTCTCAAAAAAGGAAAAAAACAAAACAAAACAAAACAAAAAAAAAGATCGTGCCATTGTGCTCATCCTTCAGCTTCTATGAATACCTAAGATGACTAGGATTCATAGACTATGTGTAATATTAACTAGATGTTTATTACTGGAAAGCAAAGTCAGTGTTGTAAAAAATTTTAAGTCTAACTGTAAGTTAATAGGCAATCAATATAAAGGCTAGAAAAATGCCAGAGTATTTTTATTTTTTATTTTCTTTGAGACAGAATCTCACTCTGTCACCAAGCAGAGTGCAAGTGGTGTCATCATAGCTCACTGCAACATCAAACTCCTGGGCTCAAGCAATCCTCCTGCCTCAGCTTCCCAAGTAGTTGGGACGACAGGTACACCACATCACCTGGCTGATTTTTCTAGTTTTAATAGAGATGGGGTCTCGCTCTTTCTTAGGCTGGTCTTGAACTCCTGAGCTCAAGTGATCCTCCCACCTCGGCCTCCCAGAGTGCTAGGATTACAGGCGTGAGCTACTGCACCTGTCCCCAAAGAATATTTTTTAAAATACCACTTATTTAGCCTAACAACCCCAATAACCATTGTGAATGTTATTCTAAATTGCCCTCCATTCTTTTTTATAATCATTCAAAAAAACTTTTAAAAACATTGTTATTATAACACATATTTGATATTATAACACAATTTTTCCCAGTGTAGTATATCATGAGCATTTCCCCACAATATTAAATATTCTTCAAAAACATATTTTTAATGGGAGCATAGTAAAGATAGTCTGTTATCTATTTAATGTTTTCCTGATTATTTCATATTTTGTTTGACAAAACAAATATATAACTATAATAACTTTAATCACTTTAATATATAACTATATATAACTTTAATCACAACTCTGATTTATTCAGTTAGAATATATTTCTAGGAAAGGAATCCTGGGTTAAAAATCAGGCAGTGCTGTTTATGACCAAATTTTCTACCAGAAGATTTCTACCAAGATACAGTCCCACTGGCAGTGAATGAGAGACCCATCTCACCACACTCTGACCAACACTGGGATGGACCAATTGGATAAGCAGAAAATATGTGTTTTCTTAATTAGTAGTGACTGGCTTTCTGAGTCAACCCTCTCTCAGGACCTCAGTTTCCTTATGCACAAAAAGATGGGGAGGGAACTAGACTCTGTCATGCCTGAGGTCTAACACTCAATGATTCCTTCTATCCTTCCTGCTCATTCTTGAGTTGTATCATGTGTTTTAGGGCTGTCTGGAATTAACTAATGCTTACGATCTTAGTTTGGTTCTCTTTAGGAGAAGTGCAAGTAATTTGTTTGGGAGGCTATCCCAGGGGACACAAATCACAGGTAGATGTGCTCTACTTTAAGAAAAAAATATTTGGAAACCAAAGTTCTAACATTTTTTAAAAATCAGGAATTTTAGAAAATTTAATATAATTTGCAAAGTTTCCTTTAATTAATAAACTTGCTTGGCACAGTGCAAACATGATTTAGTTGCCAAACATTTGACTTTAAGCAATTTTTTAGAAAGACACCCACTGTATAAATGATGATATCTGATCAGATATCATAGTGCTCAGACAGGTAGCTTAGTGGCAGGTCAGAAATCAGAGGCAGGCCGACGAACAATACAAGGGTGTCATTATGGTGCCTTACTTCTAAACAAATGCTGGCATTTTATAGCAGACATCGATGGGGAAAACAAAGTGTCTGAGATGCAAACTATAATGTTTTTCAAATATAAAAAAGCTTTACATACAAGGTAATAACCCCATCTTAATAAAGGAAAGATGGAGAGAAACTTTTGTGATATCTCTGCTTTCCGTCTCTGAGAAGGACCTCCAGACAACTCTCCTCCCACAACTGCTTAGGGAAATGGTGAGAAGGAAGAAATTGTTCTTAGATGGAAGAAAAGTCCATCTAAGTGGCAAGTTCTCATTTATCCCAGTGTTGGTCCTGCTGATCACTGCCCTGCAGGTGTCTTCTACTCAAATTAATCATTCATCTTTTTCACTATCAAAGGTTGAGCTTGTTCAAATAGTCATTGATGGAGTCAATTACCTCGTGGATTGTGAGAAGAAGTTGGAGAAAGGCCAAGATATTAAGGTGCCACCACCTCTGCCTCAGTTTAGCAGGAAGTGAACTTTCCCTTTCCCGATTTATAAATAAGCTGTCTGCTGGTGTGACAGACATAAAGAAGTCTCTACTCTGAGAGTTTTTGTAGACTTGGAAAAATGTAAAATTGTAGGCCCTTGCCTATCTTTACAATAAAACTCTCCCTAAGTATCTTTGGTTTGTTTCTCTAATTTTTAAGTAATGCTAAGAAGAGCAAACACATCCAATTACAAGTAACAAAATAGGCAAAAATATTTTAAGGCAGTTATAAAGCTAACATTTGTTAGACCACTTACACTCACATCTGGATAACCCTCTGATTATCTAGATGTTAAATATAGTCAACCCTTTAACAAATCCCTTGTGGGCACCAATAGTAAGTGAGGAACTAATATAATAAACAATTTTCTGGCAATTGCAGCAAGAGGAGACTATTTCTCTTGTGTGGAAATAAAGACTACACAAATGAAGACAAACAGAGGCTATTTATTTATTCAGAGTCTGCTATAGCAAGGAAGTCAGCCACCAGCCATCACTTGCATTTGGCAGAGACGCAAAGGCAGGCAGAGGCTTGGGAAAGCTTTATGGTGAAGGAAAGGGGAGGCTTCAGGTATGCTCTGATTGGGGTTTCAGGCACAGGGAAGTTGGAGGCAGGTTAACTAGAAGTGGGGTGTCCTGTGGGATTAGTTGGGGAAGCATATTTGGCTTTACGTGGTTGGTTCTGAGTTGGAAGCAGGGGCAGAAATTAGGGAGGCTGTCAGTCATTGACCAAGTCCTGACCATTCTGGACTGATAGTTACATAGGTTGTGGTTTGGCTTCCTGGACTAGTTGCTTTAGAGGTTGCGGATGAGAGCTCTGCTGTCATACATGGTTTAGTCATTGTCCATTTGTATATTTAGTCTCTCAAAAACAATTCAAAATGTGATATCTGAAATGCTGAAAATGTTTTTAGTATAATTTGAAAGCTGAATTTTTCCTTCAGCATGCAGATCCTTATCTTGAATCTTGTTAGTTTCCATCCGTCCTGTGGTGTCTGTAACCTGAAGGGACATGACAGAAGAGGTGGGAGCCAATTATGTAACAAGTTATGAAACTGCTCTACACACAAAAGACAAGTATCATTAGCTTGAGCAACAGAAATGAGATCGAGTTCTGCATTCTATAGTAAGCAAGCACTGTTAAGTGCTAGAGTTAAAATAAATCAGTGCTATGATGTAAGCATTTGTCTTCCCTCCTGCTATAGTGAGAAAAATAAAGTATGAAAAGAATACAATTATGTGGATGCTAATAGACACTACTCTAACTTTTGAGTGACAAATTGTTATGTGGTAGAAATTCAGAAGAGGAAACCATACCGATATAATTCGGGATGTCACACTAAGTGCCCTGAAGGGGATGGGGTGAAGGGCTGTGCCACCAACCAATGCCTGAAGAGAAAAGAGGGATCACAACTGCAGACAGTGGCTCATCTTCTTCAGTACAGAGAGAGAAAGGGTAGAGAAAACCGTGGTGTCGTGGTCAGCACACTGACTCTACAGACACACTGCTGGGGTACAAGTCCCACCTCTCCTGCTATATGGCATTGAGTGACTTCATCTCTAGGTTCCTCAGCTTCCTCTATATGAAATAAGAACAATGATTATATCTATCTCATAGGGCTGCTGGCAAGATACAATTAATTAGTATTTGAAGAATTCACTTAGAAGTTCTCAACAAATATTAAGTACTATGTATTTGCTGAAATAAAAATAAGTCACTATTATAATATTATGATAATCTATCTCTGAACATCCTTTAATAGCATCCTTTAGGTCAAGCCAACAGGACTGATAGTCCCTCTTCATAAAAGTCTTATGAACTAAGTGCTAAATGAAGGCAAATTCATACAGCTTCAGAAACATACACATAAATGAGCTGAAGAAAGACCAGAAAGGCACATACACCAATATTTCATTTTTTAGAAGAAAAGCTGAAAAACAAGCATTGTCATAAAATATATGGCTACTGATACAAGAAAGCAAGCCTTGTAATCTGTACTACAACATCTCAAGCAACATCAACATGAAGAATTAACTGAATAAGGTAGAGAGAATTCCAGATAGCATTTCTCTCCTTTTCTGTTACTGCATTCTTATCTAATTCATTTCTCACCCATAACTGTTAGTTTTAATTCATCAATAACCACACTGACATTTGCATTCAATATTGGCTTGCTCACAAATTTTTAAATTATCTACCTTTGAAATTCTTGATTTGTAAGGCTATTTGACCTTTAGTGTGTTACCAGGAATGTACTCGTGTGCACATTTACCCTTAAAAAACAAAATATTTGTAACTAAAGACAGTCATTTAAATCAAGTCTGCAATGGATTCCTAAACATTTGATCTGCCACCTTGCTTTTCTTTGAAATCCTCCATATTCATCAACTAGCCTTTCCTGACAGCTCTTCAGTTATGTAACAGCACTTAACTTGGATACAAGAATATCCTTTCTCCTCAAGCATTGCCAAGCATTTGAGTGACATGATCCTGTTTGTAAAGTTGTGGTAAGTTTTAATTTTGCTACAAGAAGACAAGCACACTGGCAATGTTACAGTGAAAATAAAAGATCTTTTATGTGAAAGATGAGTCCTTTGGAAGTGATAAAGGGAATGTTAACTATTAATTAAAATTCTAATTAAATACCATATCTTCTAAAGTAGACATAGCATGTAAATAGTTCCTGTTTACTAAGGTCTAGTTCAATCAATATTCCATCAAGCAATGATATGAACAGAGCATGGTTTGAGTCACAGACCTTTTAAAATTTGCTCTATTCCTTGTATCTGAGGCAGATGCAGCTAAGGTAGGCACTGATGGCTGGGAAATCATTCTGGCTCTCTTCCATGAGGGAAGGAGAAATAAGGGTCTTCTTGACTGCTGTGCTGCCACAATAAGTCCGCTTGTGGAGACTGAGCTATTCTTCCCTCACGCCAAACATGACAAAAGAGTATGTCTGAATGTTTTGAAATCAGCCAAATGAAGTTGTTTTGAGATCAAAAGATTTACATTAAATTCTCATTCATCTGTTAACCAGCTATATGACCATAGGCAAATGATTTAATTTAACAATGTCTTCATTTCATTCGTAAAATGGAGATATTCCTGCCTTACAAAGTTTTATGATGATTAAATAATCTACGGCATGACTTACATTTTTTTCTTTTACTGTAATCTATGGGAATAAATATATTTTGCATTAGAACCCAGTATGCACATACATGAAAGTGCAAGTGAATATATGTATAATCCAAATAAAAGTTTCATGTAATAAAATTTACTCTTTCTATTTGAAATGCACTCTGATATTTTCCTATTCTAGATTATCTTATTTTCTTCCAGTTTTAAAAAATTCTGATTATTATCCACTAAATTGATTTCAAAACATATTAATGGGATAAAATTCAGTTTGGAAGACACAGACTTAATAAACTGGCTCAATAAACATTAAATTCTCTTCTTCCTTGTTTTTTGTTCCTCTTTCAACCCTTTAAATATTTTGTTCCATTGTCTTCTCATCTCCATATTTTTTGATGAAAAGTTCATAGTATTGCAAATAATTGTTCTTCTATATATATGTAATGTGTCATTTTTCTCTGACTGCTTACAGTATTTTTTTTTTAGCAATTTGTCTATAATGTGTGTAGATAACTTTTTCATATTTATACCTATTTGAAGTTCACTGAGCTTCTTGAATATGTTGATTTATGTCTTTTACCAGTTTGGAAAGTTTTTGACCATCATTTCTTCAAATGCTTTTTCTGCCTCATTCTCTGTGTCTTTTCTTTCTGGGACTCCAATTAGCTATATATTGGACCTTTTGCTATTGTTCCACAGGACCTTGAGTGTCTGTCCATTTTTTATAAATTTTTTTCCCTTTTCAGTTTATTCAATCATTTTTTTCTCTCTTCTTTAGACTGGATCATTTCTATTGTTCTACTTTTAAGTTATTTAATTCTTTCCTCCATCCTCTCCATTCTGCTGCTGAGTTCAACCAGTGATTTTTTAATTTCTGATACTGTATCTTTCATTTCTCAAGTTTTCACTTGGTTCTTTTTTTAATACATATTCTATTTCTCTGCTGAGATATTTTATTTTACATTCATTGTAAACTATTTTATTCATTAAGCACAGTTAGAATAGCTGCTTGTCTTGTGTTATATCTCTGGGTCATCTTGGTCATCTCTGGGTAAACCTATGTTGATGGTCTTTTTTCTTGTCACATTTTCTTAGTTCACTGTATGTCAAGTAATTTTGGATTGTATCCTGGACATTGTGAATGTGATATTTCATAGAATCTGGGTTTGATTGTAGTCTTCTAAGAATGACTGATGTTTTTAATAGAGAATTACTTTGACTAGACTCAAACTTCAGTCTCATTTGCAATGGCTGGCAGTTCAACACACTGTTAAGTTCTTTAAGCCTCAGTTGTTAGTTGCTTTGAAGCGGCCTCATTCATGTGTCGATCAAGCAAAGATTTCAGCAGAGTTTATCCAAAGAATTCGGATTTCCACTTCTCTGGCTCTCTCTCCTCTAGAACACCCTCTGATGGCTATGACTGTCCCAGCCTCCATCTCCTAGTTTACTAGGCCACAAAAGTGGTGGGCTCTGTATTGGAGTCTTAGCTACTCCATGTCGTACCATGTCTGTGGCCCATGAAGGCCAATGCTACAAAACTCAAAATGGACATTGTACAATCTCATCCTCAAAGATTTGAATGCCCTTCAAAATCTGCCTACTTTTATTCGATCTCCAGAATTCTTGTATAATTTTTAAAAATTTAATCAGAGTTTGTATTTTTTATCTGCAGGAGAGTGAGTCTGTTAGGAGCACATTTCACCATAGTAGTAGAACTCCCTCCTTCCATGACTTTTAAGGAAAAATTGATCCTATTTTAACAGTGTGGGGAAGGGAAAATTAATCTTCTGGTAAAAAGCCTTAAAGTCATCAATACACCAGAAATGAAGGAAGAAAAATAGCATTTCTTATCATTGAGATAAGTGCAATACATGACAGTATTTGTGGAAACTCAATTATATCCGTAGTTATATTGAATATAAATAGTTGACTAACTACAGCTATGGGTCAAATCTGACTCACCACCTATTTTTAGATAAGTTATATTGGAACACTGCCACACATTCATTTACATATTATCTATGGCTGCTTTTGCACTACAATGGCAGATTTGAGTAGTTGCAACAAAGACTATAGAATCCACGAAACCCAAAATATTTACCATGTGGCTTTTTACAGAAGAAAATTTTGTCAATCCCTGGTCTAAACACTCCACTTAAAAGGCAGAGACCATCAGACTAGGGGAAAAAAATTTCAAAGCCCAACTATATCCTGCGTACAGGAAACCTACTTTAAATATAAAGACACAGGTCAAAAGTAAAAGGATGAAAGACCATGAAAACACTAATCAAAAGAAAGATGAAATGTCCTATTATTACTAAAGTAGATTTCAGAAAAAAGGATAATGGGGGCACTTCATAATTATGTCCATACATGTCAATTCATTAGGAAGACTTAAAAATTCTAAATACCTGCTCATCTAGTAACAAATTTCAAAACATGTGAAGCCAAAACTAAAGAAATAAACACACAACATTTCTCTCTCAGTATTCCATAAAACAAGTAGACAAAGTATCAGAGAGAATCCAGAGGACTTAAACAGGAATATTAATTGTGTTTGGGACTGGCAAGAAGCAGATGCCAAGATAAGATTTAACATGAAAGTGATTTTTGTGGGAAGGGAGCAGGAGAAGGTAGATGCTTTTGAGCCACCATACTAGACTGAGAAAGAAGGCAAGAACAGGCAGCAAAAGTCCCAGACCAAGAAAGGTTAAACCAGACCAATGGGAAGTTTCTTCACACCTGTTAGAAGAGTTTTGCATCTGCTAGGGCAAGAATGCTCAGTTATGAGCTGAAAGCAGACAGCAGGAAGCCTGGCCTCAGTGTGAACACAGTGGTTCATCCAGAGGAGCAATAACTAGGGATGCTAGTCGATTATGCTAACTGCAAGAGGAAATTTCAGTGATATATTTTTATAGTCACTACAGACCACTGTGCATCATACAAGTTTATCTCAGGCAGAAGCTCTTCCATGACTTTCATGGGTCTCTCTTCCTAAGGGAAACCTTAGAAGATGAAGGTTAGTGGAGTGAACTAAAGCCGCCATTGCTGGTACTCACCTTCAACCTCCTCCATTAGCCATGCTAAATTTTCCTCACCTTCATCTAACTATCTTGGCAGACCTTGGTGGCCCACCTTGTTTTGTGAGCCAAAAGCCCTAATGCCTAGGCAATTACATGCTCTCAGGCCAAGACTGTGTCACAAATCTGTTTGGTTACAATGGGACAAGGTAGTAGGTACCAGGAGGTATCCAAGTGCCTCTCCTATTTCTCCCTGCTCTGTTGCATAAAAGCAGGGACACAAGAAGTCTTCTATTCTTTTTGAATGTCAAAAATATTTCATGACCAATTTTTAAAATTTAAAATTGGATCAAGTATAAGTTTTTAATGTCAATCAGGGATATATAGCTGTTATTCAATTTCAATGGAGAAAACTTTGTTATAAATTACATAATATTTACTGTATTTGATAGGCAAGGTAGAAATGACATAATCACCACTTCTCTATATTAGAAATATTTATTCCATTTCTCATTATGCAGGGAACTATCCAGGGGTTTAAAATTATATTGAGAGAGAGAACATATATGAAGGAGCACAAAAACCCTTAAAAACAAAAGGTAAATAAGATTTCCATTTGAGAATTAAACTAGAAAAATCTGCACAAAATGGAAATTAGCCATCTGTAAAACTAAACCAAAGAACTACCTGGGAGGCAAGACTAGAATGGCATAATTCAGAAAAAGAAGCCAAATCAACTTCATTTTACTCTTTTGTAAAAAACCTATGTAAAGAGAAGACAAGAGGTTATCATGGAACCTAGGAAAGGCAGATTAAGAGATCAGACCTGAGGAGTAAGCCTTAAGCATCACTGGAGAAAACTCTACTCAGTTGCTGCTAACATCCAAATCCTCTTGTTTGTTCCTATGGTGGGGATGGGGTCAGACTGCTTGACCTGCCTCAGGCCCATATATTCAATGAGTCGCTTATCTGAGGGCCGTGAGAATACCCACACCAGAGATCAAGGATTAAAGACGTGCATCATAATTAATCATGTATTCATTCTGTAAATATAACCTGTATCTGAAAATGAGTAAATCTAGTTTGAGAGACATAATTAAAGTAGGATTTAAGAAGTTTTTAAAAATAGTTTTATGAAACCTAGAGTTACCAAAGAAATTCAATGAACTGATCTTGTCATTTATTTTTTATTATATACATCAGACTCCCTACTCTTCAAAAATGCAGTTGACTCATACAGGCTGTACCTATATATATATCTGACGATTTGGAAAAGAAAGTCAACTTTTGGCATCTCTACTATATCTTTGTTTGCATAAAACTCAGTTGTTAGCATAAGAGCAACTATTAAAATAGAAAACTCTTTTAAATAATGTAAGTGAGGGTAAAAAGGAAGACACTGGGCTCCTGAAATGTAAAAGCTGCACTGCTGAAGACATGGGCAAGCGTGTAAATAGAGACACGTAATTTGTGAGCACTCTGCAGATACGGCCTGAATGACGTGGAACTCATCAGTACTGATGAGGAACTAACTGCATTCAGGTGCACTTCAATCAGAACTAGATTATATCATTAAAATTAATGAGGCACAAGAAGACTTCAATGAATAAAAGAGCGCAGGTATTAAAATCTTTTATACATTTTACTCATTTGGTGACAATTTGGTTAAAAGTGCAGTCACATCTCTCTTGGGTAGACAGGTAAAAGTTTTAGTTATTCAACGTTTTATTTAAGTAACACATTACATTCAACATACTCCCTGGCACATCTCTTTAATATCCATTTAAATGGCCTATTGGTTTAGTTTAATTAAAACTGAGATCAATTTATCTGTCTTTTGCCATCCTGTTTTTTGGAAATAGAAACTAAACAATCTCTTTCTCTCTCAAATCCCAGATTTTCTCACCATACTGATGTGATGTTGTTCTCCCCTCTTTTAAGCTGCTAGCACTTTTCCAAGCCAATAAAATCCCGATTTTTCTTTTCTAGGAATATATTCGTCATGACTGGGGGTGGGGGAGTCCAACCATCTCCAACAAAACAGAGCTACTATAAGATTCAGTAGTATATGAAATTGGGAGGGAAAGATGAATATTTGTCAGGTATCAATGTGTACTTTAATATTAGCCTGGCAAATAACAGAATGAAACATTAGACAATCTCAGGAAGATAACATGTCCATATCTCTGAGCACAGGAAAGGGAGTAGACATTTTAAATTCTAGTTCCAGTTTTGACAAATTTAATGTTAGTTACACTGTCCACATCTTAGTTTCCCCCAAGTATAAAAGAGGGTTGTCATTCATGAGTATTAGTATATAACAAGTATTACCATTTATAACTATTTGGGAAGCTTTAGAGCATAAGATGCTTAATAAACTGTGGCTATTATTACTTTGAAATGTTTTGTGGTCCACAAATAGAACTTTCTAAGTTCAAATTGATAATGTGTTTTGTGATAAGAAAGGGACACTGTGTATGGAGAACACTTTGATTCTTAAATTTAAGAATGTCTTAAATAGTAAAGATGCAAAAGTGAGCTTCAAGAAAATCAAGAAAATACTACTCTTAAAAAGGTTAAACATTGGTTTTTTAATTTTTTAAAAATTGTGTCAAAACATGCATACATAAAATTTACCATTCTGATCATTTTAAGTGTACAGTTCTGTGGCATTTAAGCACATCCACACTGCCATATAACCATCATCACCATTCTAAATATCAGTTTTTAAAATAAATACCCACAGGAAAAGTGGCAACACATTTAGATTGAATACTGTACCTTGTATTAGGTCTTAGAAGAAGTCCCTCTAAATCCTCCTTCAAGATTCATTGTTTAGAGATCTAAAAGCCACATACATGTACCCAATGTAGCTAATGTTCCTATTTGAAAACTTCCACACTGCACTGCCCTGGGCACAATTCCACAAGGGCCCTCCTTTATTTATTCCTTGGGGAATTATTAGCATACCTGTCTATCTTCTCTACTAGATTACGGATTCCTCTGGCGTATGGACCGTGTCCAAATCATCTTTACACAGCTCACCATCACACTCTCATATCGTCCGAAATTGTATTTCAGTATACAAATATGACTTTGTACATTTTCCTGGCCCATAAATGTTTCTTAAAATATTTGTGGGACCTCTTTTCCCATGATCATTTACATGCTATGCCATAGTTTTTGGTAGGCCGCTTTCTTCCTAGGTGGTCCTTTTAAGTTAGTTCATCCTAAATCATTAATTACTCTATTATTTTTACCCAGAGACATATAGGTAGATCATTTAATGTAGTCATTACTAAATCCATACTAAACATTTTGGTTACTTGGTTATGTTCACTTTGACCTTTTATAAAGTACTAGCATAAATCCTTATTTCTCCTTGTGTGTATGTCGGTCAGTGCGTGTCAGGCTTGTTTACAGAAGCACTTCAGCTTATTGGAGAAGATGATAGAGTGGGTACAAGTATTTCTTTTACATTGACTCCTCCTCATAACCTCCATAATCCCTCTCTCTAGTTGTCTGCAACACATTCTACTGTCAAGTATTCCAAAACCTCCAAAACCTTCCAAAACCAGGAAGAAGTAATTTATCTGTAATCTGTACTAACACTGTAATTCCTTCACTGATTATTATGTAACACTTAGGATCTTATTAGTGGTTTCTGAGTCTTCATGTCTTACCCTCACAGGCTGTTGGCTGCTTAAAGGCAAGGGGACTGTCATTTCTATATATTTAGCACAAAGGTACTGGCAAACAGTAGATATCAAAAAGCACTGTTTCATCACCTATCCCATTTTATAGAATTTCCATTTGTAACTATAGAACTTCCTATTGTTCCCTTTGAATGGGCAGTCTAACACCCACGTCAGGTATCATTTCCTCAGACATAAGGAAGGAGGAAGAAGTACTCATTTCAGGGACTACAAGAGAGCTTGCAAATTTTGCCACTTATTTGTAATTTAGGTTTAAGTATTCATTTGAAGCACTTAACATTCTACGGAAAAGCATGATTAGGAACTCGAATTTCAGAGATACAACAGAAGAGGGTGAGATGAGAATCAGAAAGATACATCATTTTTGTGATTAGTGTTCCAATGCTATTCTTGGTCATGTTTAAGCGAAGAATATGAAAACGATTCAAAATTTTTCAGAGGAGGACACAAACTTTATATTATTCCTACTCCTTATTGCCTAGCAACTTCCACTAATGGGTTTCTCCTGCTACACACTTCAGATAGATTTTCTTTCACTTCAGTACTAAAGCAGTACTCATTGTAACTTCGTTATTGAGAAAAACAACAATGCAAATGAAAATACAGGGTCATCTCCATGTGCATGTCAGGTAACAAAATTCTTGTCACTAGTATTGTGTCCTATAGTAATCAACTTCTCTGCGACTTAAACAAGAAGATAATATTTTAAAAGGTATATATTTCTATGAATATATAATTGGAAATTCTCATGTACTGTGTCAAAACCCCTATGGTTAAAAAACTCTTTAATAACGTATCTAAATGTAATATAAGCTCATTGAAGGACTCATTGTAAAATGATATATAAAGAAGAAAAAAACCCCTCATAATTCTATTACCTGTGGGCTTTATTGTAAGGATCCTGAAACAGCTAAAAAAAAAATCACTAACAGATTTTTAAGAAAGAAGATGTTAGAATGTCACTGGTCTGGATCTCATTTTTATTTCCAACAGTAGAGTCATTAATTCTTTTCCTCTGTCTTCTGCTTATTTTTCTAGACAGTCGAATGAAGTTCAGTAAGTGTCCAGAGGGTACTGCGCACTTCATTAGGTACACATTCCACACACAACCTTTTTCTCTAAATCTGTTTTATGGGATCTACTGTTTGATCTAAAAAACTATCCTAGTTCTTCACTGCTTAAGCTCTAAAGGATAAAATTTGAACACTATAATTTCACATTTAAAAAAAACACTTTAATTCAGCAAAATCTGGCCCCAACCCTCCTTTCCAGATTCACTGTCCTCCATTCCAAATTTCTCCATAGCTAAAGTGGTTGCCTCAAAGCTGGTCACTCTAGTATGAGACTCAGCTAGCTGGGTCTTGGACACTCCTAGTCCTGCAGCACCTACTGGTCACTTCGGCTAGGCTGGTCAAGCACCTCTTACCAGAGAGAATCTGGAGAAGAATGAGAATTTAAAATTCTAATGGCAGTGGTTCTAATTCCAGGTAAGATAGAATAAGCACACTCCACTCCATTCTATGTCTCCCACTAAATGCAGCTGTAAAACATGATACATACATCGGCAATCTGAGGAATGATAAATATTAATGAACAGTAGCAGGAAAATTGGGGAAGAAGCCAGAGCAGAATTTTAAGTTCCACTGAACCAGTGGTAAATTCACAATTTGTCTCCCTTGTGAACTCAACAACAGCCCAAACCTGCAAGTGGGCACTTGGGCAGAGAGCTACAGAAGTTTTGTCTCAAGAAGTGAGAACTTGAATTTCTAGCACTTAGAGTAGGAGAAATCCTCCACTTTTCTTTTTTTCTATTCCTTCCTCCCCCTCTCCCCCACCCCCCTTTCCTTCTTCCTTTTGTTTATACAAAACTGAAGTACTTGATGCATAAACTTCTTTTATTCATACTCCGGGGTAATATCATTTTTGTATCCTTTCATTTCAATCCCTAAAGTATCCTTTCATCTCAATCCCTAAAGTAAGGCCTGAATTTAGAAAACCATCAAATTCTCAGCAGCATCCAATTGTATTGCATATAATGTGTTCTAGTGGCACAGTTCCCAGTTAACAAATGAGTCTGTCAAGAGATGGCAATAAATTCTGTGTTAGGAATGCCAAAGGCAAGACAAAAGTCACTTCACAAACTTTATTGGCCAAAACTACTCTGAGACTTATTAATGAATATGAGAATGGGCTACCCACTTTTTTGGTTTTTTTTTTTTTTCTGGTGGTTGCTACTGTTTTAAAGTACACTAAACAACTGGTTTTAAAACATTCTGATTTGTTATTCACTCATGTATCAAATATAAAAACACCTGCCTTTCTTCTTATATTCATTCAATAAAAATTAAATCTCTTCTATACATCAATCCTGTAACATAAGCATGACATAAATAGCAACAAGATACACAGGATCCATATCATTTTGATGCATTGGTGTTTACAGTCTAGCAGGGGAGAGAGATAATACAGTAAGTTGTAGGCCATAAGTATAGAAGGGGCCCTATGTTCCTTTTATTCCAAATCTAATATTTACAAGTAGTATTTTATTACGAATATATATGCAGAGCTCCTAGAATCGATAAAGAAAAAACCAACAACCCAATAGGGAAAGGGGAAATGATATAAACTGTTGGTTCATAGAAAAGGAAATGCAAATGATTCCTAAACATATAAAAAGATGCTCAATCTCGCTTGTAATAACAGAATTGAAACTTTAAACAATATCAGTATATCATTTTCACCTATGGCAGTTTGGCAACAACCCAAAAGTGTGACAATGTACTCTTTGGGGAAGCATGGGAGACCAGTGCTCTCATTCATACCTTGCTGCTGGGTATATAAATTGATCCAAGCTCTAAGGAGGAAACTGAGCAATACCTATTAAAATTTAAAATGCATATCCTTTTTGACCCAGCAATTTTACTTCTGAAAATTGATACTATAGATATAGTTGCATATGTGCAAAATGACCCTTATGAGTTTTTCACTGCAGAATTGTCTACAGTATAGTCTCCCTTTACCACAGGGGATATGTTCCAAGCCTCCCAGTGGATTCCTGAAACCATGGGTAGTACCAAACCCTATATGTATTCTGTGTTTTCAATCTGATAACTGAGATGGCTACTTACTGACTAACGTGCTAGTATATATAGCATGAATATGCTGGACAAGGAGATGATTCACATCCTGGGTAGGATAATGCAGAATAGTGGGAGGCTTCCCCACACTACTTAGAAGGGCAGTTTAAAATGTATGAATTATTTCTGGAATTTTCCACTTGATATTTCAAACTGTGGTTGACCACAGGTAACTGAAACCATGGAAAGTAAACCACAGATAAGAAAGGACTGCTGTAATAGTAAAGGATTAGAAACAACCGAGACATTCACAAAAATGAGATGGGTTAAATGAAATTTTGGCCTCATATTCTCTCCTCTCTTTGTGTGACTCTTATTGCAGACTTACTGGGCTTTTTGATATTGTCCTTCAGGTTTATGAGGCTCTGTTCATTTAAAAAATGTTTTCCCAATTCTTCATTTTGGATAATTTCTCTTAAGCTGTCATCAAGTTCACTGCTGCTTCTGTCATTTCCATTCCACTAAATCTACCACGTAAATGTGTATTTCAAATACCCTATTTTGGTACTAAAATTTCTACCTGGTTCTTCCTTATACTTTCTATTTCTCTACTGAGATAGCCTATCTTTTAAATCACTTACAGCATTTTTTTATATCTTAATTTATAGCACTCATTTACCTCCTTGAGCATAGTCATAATAGGTCCTTTAAAGACCCTAATAATTCCAACATGTGGTCATTTTAGGGTTGCCCTCTGTTGATAATCTTTTTCCTTGAGAATGTTTCACATTCTTCTAGTTCTTTGTATATCAAGTCATTTTGGATTTTATCATGGACACCGTGGGTGTTATTTTGTATATAACCTGAGTTCTGCTTTATTCCTGAAATAAAAAATTTAAGTAGGCAATTAACTTGTTTAGACTTGCATCATAGGCTTTGTGTCACCTTTTGTGAGCGGCAATCCAAATCTCAGCTGATTTCTTTAAGCCTCAGAGTTTGTCTTGTGCATGTGTGGTTCAGGGGCCAGCTTGAGACTTGTGTGGAATTCATCTACAGAAGTAGAGGATTCATCTTTTTTACTCTCTGATCTCCAGAATTCCTCCTTCTCTCTCCAGGTCTGGCTGCTGCATGCTCCTTTCCCTGGTTCTTTCAGCCAGAATGATGGTGGTAGGTTTTCTATTACAGTTTTGGCTATTCTTCCTGTACCACTTCATGACTGTGGCCTACCCTCAGAGCAAAGGCCCTGACACACAAACACATAGGGACACTCACCCATTTGCTAATTGCCTCTTCAAATTCTGACTCCCCTCCACAGTTGTCTTTTACTCTTCAGAATCCTCAGGTAGTTGTTTTTTACATTTTGTCTAGAATTTATAATTATCATTAGGATGAGAGATGGTTTGAAGAAATCTTATATCATAATAAAAACTATATTTGTTTGAAACATAAAAATGTATTTCCCATGCAAAAAAAATGACATTAATATAATTAAAAAGAATATCTGGCAATGGTCAGTTTTTTAAACTGGGTACTGTTTACATGAATATGTGTTTTATAATTACTTCATATGCTTTATATCCTTTTTGGTACATGTGACACATTTTATAACTTTTTAAAAAATGAGGTACCTGCCCTTCATAAAAAAATCTTCATCAAAACCTTGCTCCTTAACATTTACCTTGTTGATAATATTGTTATGAAAATAACATATTTACAGTACTTCAGTAAGTAAATGGGAAAATTGAATAAAAAAATAATTCCTTGAACTGTTAAATACATTCTAAAAAAAAAACCTCACGTGGGGCAAGGATAACTTAGTGAAGTATGTCTTAAAGTGGATCAAGGAGACAAACAATGCTCTGCAGTATTTCAAGGTACACAGGCTTTGGACTGAGATCTTGGTTCAAAACTTGGCTCAACTTCTTACTAGTTGTGTGACCCTGGATAAATTATTTCAGCTCTCTGAACTTGTTTCCTCATTGCAAAATGGAGAAAATAGTACCTACTCCACAAAATCCTGGGTGGATTAGTTAAGTAATGAATATAAAACATTAAACACAGTGCCAGTCACCTATAAAATGTTCAGTAAAGTTAGCTATACTTTCTTCTAAATCCCAAAGGATTTCTTCTGTGACCTATTCACTCGACTACTAATCTTTATTTGACACACCTTCACAAAAACAAGTGAGATGTTCCTTCACCTCCAGGGATGAACCTACAGTTTAAAATTCAGTATAATACTAAAAAGACAAGTTATAGTTGAATGCACCCTCTAGTGGTATATATTATGTGCAAGTACCTGGCATCTATTAATATAAAAGATAAAACTTCTTTATGAAATGTCACTAGGTTGGTGCTTACAACCTGAAGCCAGCTGGTTGAGGTAATTATGGTATAAGAAATACTACAAACATCTTTTAAGAAGCTCCCTATCTTCAACAGCCAGAAGATTTTTTTGTCTTAAAAACTTTCTCTACCATATGACCTAGGATATTTTTTATATTTACCATGCCAAATCCCAATATTCCTACAGTACTGACTATAATCTTTCCTCGTAAAGAAAAACGGGTCACTTTCTAGTTTGCTTTAAACAAACACTGCAAAGTACTTATTCTTTATTCAGTTAACTAGTGTGTACCGAGCACCAAAGCACCAACAATGTATGAGGTAATAGAGATACAATAAACAACTTATTACACAAATCATGTAATTACAAATTTGAAAAGCGCCATAAGGAAGTATAAACTTCCAGGAGCATACAAGAGAGAACTGGTCTAGCATGGGGGGGGGGGGTTACTTTGGAAGGCTTACTTGAGAATAAAATGTTAAAAAGCTTTGGAGAGTGAGTAGAAAGTAACTGGAAGAACAAAAGGAGTACCATCCAAAGAGATCAGTATATGTAAAAACCTGGAGACAGCAAGGTACACGTGGCATCTGAGAAACTGAGGGAATAACCCTATGTATGGAGTTCAAAAAAGAAAGGGAGATTGTACAAGGCAAGGCTAGTGAAGCAGGCAGGGACTTGATACCGTGTCAAAGAGTTTGAACTTCATCCTAAAAACAATGGGAAACGATGGAAGAGTTTAAAGCAGTAGAGAAACAAGGTGATTTGGCAATCTGATTTACGTTTTCAAAAGTACCCCTGGTTACGGCATGGGAAATGGATTTGAGGGAGTCGGGGCAGAATCAATGTCCAGACCAGCTGTAGCAAGCCAGCTGAGACATGATTAAAGCTGGGATAAATGAGGTGGCAGCAGAGATAAAAAGAAGTGGACATTCAAAAGGTAAAATGGGTTGAGCGTGATGATGGGAGTAGCGGTCCTGGTGAACGGAGTGGATGTGATAATGCCGTTTTTTTCACTCGACACAACTGGTGGTGTGTCTATTTGGAAAGAGCTGGAGACAATGAGTCATTTAGGGGTCTAAAACGTTCCTTTTAAACTTTTTAGGTCAGAAAGTGTGATATTTCAACTGAATGCTCAACTAGCATTGGGCAGGAAAACCAGGAGGCACTGCCTCCCACCCGAGAGCCCCAAAATGTCCTTTTCAGACGTCTATCATAATGACCTAGTCCAGCTGCGCCTTTAACTTACATCTTCTTAGAAAGTCCTTAGCTTCCTCCTGCAGCCAATTTCACCAGATTTTTGTTTTCTTATTCAAAATCCTGGTGAAAGATCACCACCTCAAAGAAGCCTTTCTGGCACCTCCCACCCGCCAATCCTCCCGTCTATCTCGCCCACTAAATAGTGAGTTCACAGCACTGAGTACTCTTCAACTTTGCGTCCTCGGCGTCCAGCGCAGCGCCCTTCGAACAATAAGCGCTCCACAAACTTATCCATACGCAAGTTCAACCACCAACTAGGAGATCCTACACCCCGTCTGCGGCACCGCCCCGCGCCGGCACCGTTTTGGCCCGCCGGAAGTGACGCACTCTCAGGAACTATGTGCTTCCGGTCCCGAAAGTCAACGCTGCCGTAGGGGGGCGGGCTTCTCTGGCTCGCTAACTCAGCTGCTCTGGAGGATTCGTGCGCGGTAAGAAACCCCGCACAGCGCAGCGGGTTGAAACCCCCAGCGCGGCTGGATGGTGTAGGGTTCCCTCGTCTGTTCCTCTGGCCTGGCGGGACTTGTGTGGAAAGCGTGGGAGGGTAGAGGGACTGGCTGCTGAGTCCCTGAGAGCCCCCAGCGCCAGGTGGGGCTGGAGCTCCGGGCTGCGTGGCCTGTCTATGCGGGCCGGGGCGGAGATCGGCCTCAACTGTGGGGCGCCGGCCCCTGGCGACTGCGTGCCCAGCCCCGCTGCAGTCCGTGGGGCGGTGGGCCGCCGGCCCCTCCACTTCACTCTCTTGATACCAAGAATCTCCCCTTCGTGCTCTGGGGAAGGATAATCCACTTCCTTTTGAACAACCCGTGTTCCCACTGTGACAGTCACAGGATCTTCAGCGACAAGTGTGTGCGTGTAAAGTGGCGTGGAGCAATTCATACCAATTCACTGGATCCACCCTTTAGCCTATGTCCATGGGACTTTTCTGATGCCCGGAGCTGAGGCTTTAAGGGTTAGGCTTACACGGGAATGCTAAAAGTGTCCGCGTAATAGTCATGCCTTACTTAACGGGGATAATTCTGAAAATGCATTAGCGATTTCGTTGTTATGCAAACATCATAAGAGTGTGCTGATACAGACCTGGGTAGTATAGCCTAGCACATATTGCTCCTAGGCAATAAGTACAAATCTGTACAGTATGTGACTGTACTAAATACTGTCCAGTGGTTCCCCAAACTTTTTGGCACCAGGGACCCTTCTCATGGAAGACAATTTTTCCATGGACTGGGGATAAGGGAAAGTTTCCGGGATGATTCAAGCGCATTATATTTATCGTGCACTTTGTTTCTATTGTTATTACATTGTAATATATAACAAAGTAATTATACAGCTCATCATAGGTTGGGGGACCTCTGCTTAGGCAATTGTTACACAGTGGTAAGTATTCGTATATATAAACATAGAAAAAATACAGTAAAAATAAAGTACGGAAGATAAAAAAAAATGGTACACCTGTATAGGGCACTACAGGCCTGGAGCTTGTAGGACTGGAAGTTGCTCTGAGTGAGTCTGAGTGGTGAGTGAATGTAAAGGCCTAGGGCATTACTGTATACTACTGTAGACTTTATAAACACTGTACACTTAGGCTACATGAAATTTATAAAAAAAACTTTAATAATAAAATTAACCTTAGCTTACTGTAACTTTTTACTTTATAAATTTTTAAATTTTTTAAAAGTTTTGACTCTTGTAATAACAATTAGCTTATAACACAAACACATTGTACAGCTGTACAAAAATATTTTCTTTCAGTATATCCTTATTTTGTAGGGGTTTTTTTCTATTTTTAAATTTAAAAAAATGTTTTCTTAAACTTTTTTGTTAAAAACTAAGACACAGGCCAGGCGCGGTGGCTCACGCCTGTAATCCTAGCACTCTGGGAGGCCGAGGCGGGTGGATAGCTCAAGGTCAGGAGTTCAAGACCAGCCTGAGCAAGAGCGAGACCCCGTCTCTACTATAAACAGAAAGAAATTAATTGGACAACTAA